>JANHAO010008972.1:0-18786 GCA_026873985.1 Saraca asoca | reverse complement strand
GCGATTGGAGCTGGATTAAAGGTTAGTCTTGCTTCCTTTTACTTTGTATTTGATGTATGTGATACATTGAAGCCTCAATCTAACGGATCCTAGAATGGGTTTGTTCGGCCATGGGTGTTCTTCACTGGAAAAATTTTGAAAATTTCTCCCTCTTGGACCGGACAAATCCTTCATTTATGTCATATCCTATTATTATCTAGTCCACCTCAAACACAGGATAGGATAATATAATACTATCTGATAGATTATCTAGTGCGCATCAAATACTGGATAGAATATGAGTTTATCAGGCCCATATCCCATCCTACTCTTATCCAACCTTCTTATCCTATCCGCTCTTATCCTATATTGACCACCAAACGAGCCCTTAATATGTTTAAAGGTTCATTTGTTTGGGAGGAAAATACTTTTTTAGAAATTATTTTTTCTAATTTTTTTATGTCTGGAGTCAATAAAAAATTGGTCAACAAAAAGTAAATTCTAATTAATAGAAAATGATAATATATTTAGAAAAAAAGATAATTTTCTCTTTCAATTAAAAGAAATCATGTCTCTAAGATTTAAATCATTTTATATTATATAATTTCATCCTCACTTTCTTTATTTTTCTTTTTTTTCTCTTTTCTATCTCTCTCTTTACCCTCTTTGCTTCTATTCATTCTTTCTCTATCCCTGTTTCTCTCATATCTTTCTCTCCTCATTTCTCTCATTATTTTATTTTTATCTCCCTTATTCTTTCTTCCATCTTTCTTATTATTTTCTTTCTCTCCTCTTTCTCTCTCCTTTGAGCCTTCTATTTCCTTTCTATCTTTCCATTCCTCCCCCACTCTCCCCTATCTCTCTCTTTTTCATATATCTTATCTTTTATCTATTATTCAATCCTTACAAATATTCATAATTTAATAATTATATTAAAAATTATATTAAGAAAATATTTAAGCAATTAATAAAATTGACAAATATAGTTAATGGCTTTGGCTAAAATTGATTGAATATGAAACTTTATAAATAACGAATGTAGAAGAGAAGGATTTGAATATTCTTTTTTGGATAATGCAAAATGGACTTAACTTTTATTTTTTTACAAGTAAAAATTTATTGATTTCTATCTTAAAAATATTATAATAATAAAATAATTATTATGCGCCACAATTTTAAATATGATATTTGCATGCATATTAATATTTTTTAATAAAAATGAAACAATAACAAAGGTGGAAAAGAATGATTTAAATATTCTTTTTTAGATATTATAAAATGCACTTAACTTTTATTTTTTATTAGTAAAAATTTATGGACTTCTTTCTTAAAAATATTATAATAATAAAATGATTATCATATGCACGATTTTAAATATGATATTTGTATGTATAACAATATTTTTTTAATAAAAATGATTTATTTTTATACACCAAATAAAATAAAGTATTTTCTTTTATATTATACAAACAATAAAAAATCAATTCATTTGTAAAAATATATTTTTTAAAAAAATATTTTTCATAAAATTTTATTTTCTATCAAAACAAATAGAGCATAAAATCAATTTTTAGAATATGTTTTAGCCTTAGTTTAGTGTATTTGAATTTTTAAGGAAAACGTATCATTTGATAAGATTTCATAATTTTTTTTGGCAAAAGAAGCAGAAATAAAAAGGAAAATGTATCATTTGATAAGATTTTATAATTTCTTGCAAAAGAAACAAAAATAAAATACGTGTGATGTGGATAAAAGGTTATATATTTCCGTTGCCGGGAATCGAACCCGGGTCTTTCGGGTGAGAGCCGAATATCCTAACCAACTAGACTACAACGGACTTTGTTGGCAATAGTCTTCTGCAGATATACATAAGTGAAACGCGATATTCTTCCTACGGTAACGTTTAAAAGGATGAGGTAGTGTGAGAAAACACTCGCAGGGTTTAAGAAAAAGACGCATTTTAATGGAAACCTTAGGTCGCGTCGGCATTGGTCTCTGTACTCCGCGACTGCTACCACGGCCTTACTCTAGGAGGTCAAACAAGCTCAATTCTTTCGGTGGCCGTGGTTCATTTGCTGCCACTTGCTCCGCCAGCAAATGGGCGGAGCGCCTCATTTCTGACTTCCAATTCCTGGGCGACTCTTCCGACCACCACAATTCCAGTTCCTCCTCCAACGCCACTCTCACTCCCTCTCTCCCTCCACGACTTGACCCTCCTGAGCGCTACGTTTCCATCCCCATTGATTTCTATCGGGTCCTTGGAGCAGAGACACATTTCCTCGGCGACGGCATCAGAAGAGCTTACGAGGCCAGAGTCTCAAAGCCTCCTCAGTATGGCTTCAGTCACGAAGCGTTAATCAGCCGTAGACAAATTCTTCAAGCCGCATGTGAAACCCTAGCTGACCCTGGATCAAGGAGAGAGTACAATCAAGGCCTTGTTGACGACGAGGATGGAACCATTTTCACCCAAGTCCCCTGGGACAAGGTAGTTATAGAGTGAGGTAGAATTGAGGTAATTTCCGGGTCAATGAAGTTATTTTATGGGCGCAATTATTGTCTATGTAGGTTCCTGGAGCTTTATGCGCGTTGCAAGAAGCTGGAGAGACTGAGTTAGTACTTCAGATTGGAGACAGTCTGCTTAGAGAGAGGCTGCCAAAGGCGTTTAAGCAAGACGTTGTATTGGCGATGGCACTTGCTTATGTCGACCTTTCAAGGGACGCCATGGCATTGTCACCACCTGATTTTATAGCGGGTTGTGAAGTGCTGGAGCGGGCATTGAAGCTTTTGCAGGTGAATTGCTCAACCTCAACTATTGCCTTGGGCCATTGTCTTTCTCTTTAAAGAAATTGTATTTGGTTAATCATTGGCTCTCTACCTTTTCTTCCTCTTGAATTACGAGTACAGGGTAGATTATCAATTCATTATAATTTTGAAATTTTAAGGCACGTCTCTGATTATCAAGAATGCGTCTCAATATAAGCTTTGCCAATATTGATATAATCGTAAGTCAGAAATGTTCTAGAATTATACATGTAACGATGACCTCAGAGGCTGAGATTTATGAATTGATTTCTTATGTCATTTTAGCTTCATGTCTATCTAATTTACAAAAGTACATTACGATGTAATTTGCAAGTAATAAATGGATGGCAACATAATGGTCATATCATAATGACTTTAAATTGTGGCTCTGATCTAATATACTGCCCCAATAATAACTCGATTATGTAGGAAGAAGGGGCCAGTAGCCTAGCACCAGATTTACAAGCACAAATTGATGAGACCCTTGAAGAGATAACCCCACGCTGTGTTTTGGAACTTCTGGCCTTGCCTCTTGGTGATGAATATCGATCACGAAGAGAGGAAGGTCTTCATGGTGTACGCAACATTTTGTGGGCTGTTGGAGGAGGGGGAGCAGCAGCAATTGCTGGGGGCTTCACCCGTGAAGATTTCATGAATGAGGCCTTTTTACGAATGACTGCAGCTGAGCAGGTAGTAATCATTTATTATTATTATTATTATTATTATTATTTTGCATCTTGTTCTCTCTTCTATTATTTCTAAGTGGCTCTATGAGTATTTGCCATTATAATTTCCTTTCCCCCTCAATCTTCTTTTGAAGGTTGATCTGTTTGTAGCCACGCCAAGTAATATTCCAGCTGAAAGTTTTGAAGTGTATGGGGTGGCACTTGCACTGGTTGCACAAGCCTTTGTAGGTAAAAAGCCACATCTTATCCAAGATGCTGATAATTTATTCCAACAACTTCAGCAAACAAAGGTAACAATGATGACGAATGCTGCCTCTATCTATGTTCCCAGAGAGAATAGAGAGGTTGACTTTGCTTTAGAGAGGGGCCTTTGTGCACTGCTTGTAGGTGAACTTGATCAGTGTCGTTCATGGTTGGGATTAGACAGTAGTAACTCACCCTATAGAAATCCAGCTATTATAGAATTCATTGTGGAAAATGCAAAGAATGATGATGACAGTGATCTTCCTGGACTTTGTAAATTGTTGGAGACATGGTTGATGGAGGTGGTTTTTCCCAGATTTAGAGATACTAAAGACATCATATTTAAGCTTGGAGATTACTATGATGACCCTACAGTGCTGAGATATCTTGAGAGGCTGGAGAGTGTTGGCCATTCACCCTTGGCTGCAGCAGCCGCCATTGTAAAAATTGGAGCTGAGGCCACTGCTGTTATTGACAGTGTCAAGGCTAGTGCAATCAATGCATTGCAGAAAGTTTTTTCTGTGGAGTCTGAGGATCAAATCGTGAAGGATAAGAAAAATGGCGAGGTGGACTATTTTGTTCCTGCTGAAAGTGACAACCCTCTGGTCACATCAGATCAGGATAATTTTGCCAATGTTGCTGAAGTTTCTGGAATAAAGAATTCTACTGAGATAACTGATGATGAACTTATTACTGACAAAATTAAAGAGGCAAGTGTGAAGATCATATGTGCTGGTGTAGTAATTGGACTGATGACTTTGGCTGCGTTGAAGTATTTACCTCCTAGGAATGGCTCACCCATTCTTCGCAAAATGACTGGTTCTGCAATGGCATCAAATGCTGTCAGTGTAGGTATGATCTCATTATACACTTGCAATTTGAAATAATTGGTTTTATTATGCTTTGGTGCATGCTCTGAATCACTTAATATGTCTTTTGATCTGCCGTTAGGTTTAAATTTAATAGTTAAAGGTGTTAGTTTTAACTTTTAAGCCTTAACTCTCTTTGCATATAACAAAAAATCTACTACACAGGGTCATTAGAAGATAAAAAGTCTGGGGAGCAGCTACCCAAAATGGATGCAAGGATTGCTGAAGATCTAGTTCGCAAATGGCAAAATATCAAATCTCAAGCATTTGGACCTGACCATTGTCTGGGAAAATTGCAAGAGGTAAAGAATTTATCTGGTCCTTGTGGAACTGGGAATGATAATTACACAGTTTGGAATTTGGTATGATAGGCTGATAGCTTAATTTTTACTGTAGTTACATTAAACCTGGCTTGGTCAGGGAAGATTTTTATAAGATAGGTTCTGGAGGACCCTCAAATCCAATCATTCCTTTGCTTTTGTGCAGTTATCTCTTATTATGGTGATTATTGTCGTTACGTTTTATATCCCGATGGGCCATAATGGCAAACCATTGAGTTGAATTAATTATATTTTTGTCCACATCTAATTTATTGCCATTTCCAAAATACAACTGAACTAAACTTCAGATTAAAAACACAAATCAGACTATATGCCAAAATTATAGCTTGAGCCCCTGCTTACCAGTTACCGTTGTTGATTTACATGTGCATCAGTCACGTGAGTTACCTTGTATATTGTGGGCATTGGGGGATAAACTTTTGAATGAATTGTGTCATTTACATTTTTAGGCTTCTCTCTCTAGTTAGCATCATGCCAAAGCTATAAATTTTTTATTTTTTATTTTTTTGTTGCTTGTTCTTCAGGCAGAAGTTATTTTTTTGTACTCTCATCTTTGTGCATATGTATTTTTGCTGACGTTTAGAGCTGCTAGGTTTTGGATGGTGAGATGCTGAATATATGGACCGATCGTGCTGCTGAAATTGCACAACTTGGTTGGTTCTATGACTACAACTTGATGAATCTCAACATCGACAGTGTGACTATATCGCAAGATGGGCGCCGTGCTGTGGTGGAGGCAACTCTCGAGGAATCAGCCCACCTAACTGCTGTAGGTCATCCAGAGAATGATGCTTCAAACAGTAGGACCTACACAACAAGATATGAGATGTCTTGTTCAGGTTCAGGGTGGAAAATTGTAGAAGGAGCTGTACTCGAGTCATAATTTCATTTTTCACACATAACTAGCGTCTTGTATATCCTCGAATATTTATTCCCAATTGGGCTGGCAGGGGTTGGGGGTCAGATAGTACCAGTACTTGACACTGAATTGACGTCTCTGTTACTAAGTTTTTCTTAGCAAAGAGACACAAGTCACACAACACAGAGATCGATCAAGACATTTTCGCTCCAGTCATATTACATTTTTTTTTTTTCAGTGTAAAAGCGAGGACCTAAAAGTGAGTAGTGGAAATGAAGACCCGCAAAGCTAATTGAAACGACCGGGTCAGGGTTAACCGTAGGCATGCCACTTCCTCACCAGCTTGGCTTTTTTTTTTTTTGGGTGAAATCACCGGTAGGCTTTACATCAAGGTAGACAATGTGTCCTTCCAATTACGGGATTTCTTGCTCTTAAGTCGGGCAAAGAAGTTGAATCCGAATGTCTTCTTTGGTTTTGGGGCCTCAGCCTTCTCTGTGAAACCAACCAACTTGGCAACAAGCGCTGCACTTTTCCTTGCGTGGTCTATGTCTTTCCCATTCATCCATAGGTGCCATGCCAATTGCATGCTCCTATACTTCGTCTTCAAGTCAATATGCCACATCCGGTAAAGGTTTTCTCTTTCCCTTCTGGAAAATTTCTTGTGCACTAGCCTGCTTAGCGTTTTCCTCTCACGGTTGAGAGCCTTCGGGCTGTACAGAAAAAGAGAGGGGTAAGAAAACTGTGGATGTGTTTATTTGCTTGAAAGACATTTCTCAACATGAGAGCTCAAAATGTGAAGAATACTAATCATGTTTGCTAGAGCACATGTGTAAAGCGTTTGTATACTTCATATTTTGTCATGTTAGTATCATTTTAATTGAGACACAAAATTCACATATGATAGAATTATAATTATGTGGATGGCTTACATAAACTTTTGTATATTCCCTTTTTTATGTAGACACTAACATTACAATTAAAAGGATATTATCTAAATCAATTTGTTAGACATGAGTCTACCTATAGAATTGAAAAAGATTATACCTTGAGTTAGGTGTGAAATTCTGACTTCCTTCTTCCATGATCCTAGCTCCACCAGAAAATGTGTCCTTTAGAAAGGACAAGCGTCTGAGTTCTACATCCAAGTACACAGAATCTGAAACTTCTCCTCTGATGAGAAGGAAAAAATAGGATCTATGCACCAATGGTACATTATATGCATCCCAGAGTTCAAGTATATCTCTCTGCTGCTTCTCAAATTTAGAAGCATGCAAAGCACTTGGAACTCCATGGAAGCTGATACCTTTTAATCTGTTTATACGTCCATTATTTCCAGCTGTCCTTCCACGTAACTATCAATCATATAAATGAGGCTAAATCAGAGACTCTATGTTTAAAAGCTCCAGGAAGGATCTAATAGCATAAAACTGGATTCTTTAGTAACTTAGATAGAATGAAACTTGGACAGAAATGCCATTATCTGCTTAAAACGATTCAATTTCCAATAACTTACTGAACAAATCAGAGTGCTCTATTTAGTCCAAGATGAACAAAAGATCAACTATGCTGCCATACTCCTGGTAAACAGCATTACGACTTCTAGGATCTTAAAGGAATGATGTGATCTTGGGAATTGGGTTAAAAACAAGATTCATGTGATATATCACTTTAAGATGCATCTGCTCAACAATCTTATAGCTGGAATTTGATAGAACTAACTAGTTTAGCACAACTATTCTAAGCAAATACTAAAAAGAAAAACTTAGACACAGATCTGAGTATGTGAGCAAATTTGTATTTGCAATGTATTTACCGTAAAAGCATTGAAATCCTTCTTCAATGGCGATGGCTTGGCCCGTTCATTCATATTTACAACAAAGTTGAGGACGCTAGCAGTATCATCTGTGTCAGAATCCATGACCGACTCTAACTCAGTTGAAGCAATACTGTGAATTTGAGAATTTTTTCTGGATGACTTTCTTTTCCTGGCATGAGGCTTGTCTTGCAAGCGAACCAAACTTAAAGGGTAATTCTCTTTTACCTTTGCAGGGAATGTGACTGCTACCAATTCCAGTTTTTTGACCTGAGGAGGTAACATAGTGTCAAACTCTGGCTGATCGAAATGAGGAGGTGATGTAGCTTTTTGATCTAGCTTACTGAACCAAGTAGGTGACAAGGCTTTATGATCCTGATTATCAAACTGAGAAGATGTAGTAGCCAAAACTGGCCTGCAACTTCTGCTTCTAGCAAGTTGCAAGCTTCTGGAATGAGATATATGTGACTCAGAGGGACCATGAGATTTGTCTGAGATGCCAACAAGACAGTCAATGGTCCTTTGCAGATCCTGAATTTTCTTCTGCAGATTACTTTGGCAATTATCTGAAGTAACAACAGTTAATCCATTATCTTCCTTCCTTGAGGATGATTCAGCCCCTCCCATCTGGATGAGTCTCATGGGAGATTTTCCTTCTCTTTCTTCGAAAGCAGGAATGGAGGAATCAACATCTGTTTTGTGGTCCGTCTTTACTTCTTCCATCTCAATGCATTGAACCTTTTTGCAGCTATCTTTGGATTCATCATCAACCTTGCTAGCCATGGTCCTTTGCAGGTCCTGAATTTTCTGCTGCAGAGCACTTTGGCAATTATCTGCAGAAACAACAGTCAACCCATTATCTTCCTTCCTTGAGAATGATTCAGCATCTCCAATCCAGACAAGTCTCATGGGAGACTTTCCTTCTCTTTCTTTGAAAGCATGAATGGAGGAATCAACATCTATTTTGTGGCCTGTTTTTACTTCTTCCATCTCAATGCATTGAACCTTTTTGTGGCTATCTTTGGATTCAGCATCAACTTTGCTAGCTATCTCCCCACAATCTCCACATGGATCAGGTCCAACAAACTTAGGAGCATCACCATCCAAAAGAAAGTTATCTTCAGAATTTTCAGGTTGCTCAACAGAAAAAAAGATAATGGGTCTTTGTCCGTTGGGGTTTTCAGATATGCTGTCTGTCGTGAGATGTTTATCAGGACAAAGATTATCATTAATAACTGACAATTCAGAAGCTGAATCTTTATTGACTCTTACAAGTTGATCTTTTCCTGACTGGAGCAAACTTTCAACATGAGATTGGAAGACATCACGTTGCCGGGTCAATTCTTTGATCTCTTTATCCATCTGCATATTTTTGTGTAAGGAGAAAATTATGAGAAATGGATAATGTGAACAAATAAAGTGTTATGCCATTATTGCCTTTTTGATTCTTTTTCTGTTGTTTTTATAACAAAATCACATCCACAAATTTCCTCAGATGGCCCATGATCGTAGTTTTCATTAACTTATCAACAAAGTAAATTTGATTTTAGGTGTGACTTATAAGACAAAAAACAGGGCAAAGACCTCACAATGAATCCGAATTTTAGTTCACATTCCTTTCAAGGGTGCTTGTTTCGTGCTGTGACACATGGACAATAATTGAATGTGTTTCTAGTGCTTCAATCTCAGATGCAATATAATATAAAGTATTAAACTATTAAATGGGTAAAACTTTGTTGGTATCATTTGAGAAACTATGGTTAAATCATTCACTCCTTCATATGCCTATCGGGTTCCATAGAGAATATAAGATAAGATAAATAAAACAAGAGCGCACATGACATACACACACTGCAAAGTATTATAATCTTGCATTTGATTATCCTAAAAATTCATCACTAATTTGAATGACGTTGATCATTTCTCAAATAAAGTAAAGCTACAACCAAAATTTCCAACTAATGGAAAATGCATATAAGTCAACAAAAAACGTGCAAACATTAACATCAAAGAAAAGTTTATGTTATTGATCAACTCTCACCTGTTCTATCTGAAGTTCTCTCTCTTTAAGTAAGACAGTCTTTGGTGCAATGCTTCTCAACTCATTCTCCAGTCTAGCCAATTCATTTTGCAGTTGCTTTACCAAAATCTTGTCTGACATCACTATGTTGACCTGAGCATCAGTAGTCACTTGCTTTGCACAACCAGCAAACAGTAAGGTGTTTCTTGATTGCTCAACATGAACACATGCAGGACTTATAGTGCATATGATGGCTGTTCTGGCGTTGCCTCCTAAAGTGTTTTGCAGGATGCGAGTTAACTTGGAATCTCTATAAGGTACGTGCCCATTTCTTCCCTTGCTGCATCCAATCGTTGTAAATTAAATAGCATAAAGTAATTATTAAACTAACAAGTTAAAGACGAAAAAAAAGAACACTTATAAGAGACAAGAACTTTAGATGACACAAAATGACAAGAGGCGTTAAATATAAACCTGAACTATTCCTATCCAAAATTCTTATTGATTATTTGATTGTGTGATCCACAAAGGAAAAAAAAAAAATCCCAATAAAGGAGTAAAATTGAAGCAAAATTAGACAGAGAAGTAATTGCTGCACTTTGTTTGGCCAATCAGTTAAAAATCCAATTAGCACAAACCATGCATGACCTAAAATTTACTGATAACTTCTCTTCAGAATTACTTATAATGGATTTATTTAGTTCCTAATGCTTTATTTCTTTTATAACCTGAGAACTTATCAGTCCCTCGATCACTTTTGTGGCCATGAAGCGGCCAGCTCCTCAATTGCCTTCGGCAAGTGTGAACAAATCTTAAACTTGAGAAGAGTCATCCTTTCTCCAGAGTTCTCTTTGTCCTAATATCCATTGAGATTGTGATGAAGCATCCGAGGGAGAGGGAGGGGAGGTCTAACCCTTGGCTTTACACCCAAGTGGAATTGAATTCATTCCCTCACTAAGGTAAGGGAGTGAACTCACCACTAGATCAATCCCCTTCCTAATGCTCTAAATGAGACTTATACTAATAGCAAACAAATGGGAAAAATTTATTCACCCAAAATAAATGGGAAAAATTAGTATTAGTGCAAGGGTGAACCCAAATATTCAGTCTTTAGACCTGGGAACTGTACAAATACTACAGATAACATCAGTCTTGTATTGAATGGTCTGATTTATGGCTTCTTATCTAAAATGCAAAATCTTAGATGATATTTGGCTCGTCACATCTCCAGTATTTGGTTTTCTCCTAATCTCCCTCGTGCATAAGGCATAACTTTTACAAGAATAGTCAGAATTAATCATATTAATATTCAATATGATATAGCTGGTACTAAAAGGAATAAGAATTAATTTTAGATCATACAGCAACATGACTAGAGTTCTAGAGCCTAGCAGAGCACCAACTTCCAGTATGACTGAGTTTTCCTAAATCTCATATGCAAGAAGACAATTTAAAATTTGTCTTATGTTAACAGGAGCTCTACCTTAGTTTACGGATTACAGTTCCAAGGGTCAGTAGACTGCGATTTATGTGGCCACCTTCTCTCAATCTTGTACCAGCTGATAATGTTTGAGAAGCTCGCTCGCTTCCCGCAAGATCTACAAAATTCTGTATGAAAACACTTCATTTCATTTACTGTACTATTGTGACTATAGATCCAGTGGTGAAGGGATAAAAGAGGCAGAGATCATACCACACTGGCTACAAGAGTGTCAGAATTTCCAGTGCCTATAGAATTGCAAGGAGAACTTTCAACTGTCTGCAGGAGTCCATGGTTTGATCAAAAAACAAAAAAACAAAGAGAGAAAGAGGAAAAAAATGGTTTTGTTATCAAATAACTTGTTCATAAGTGGATACCAATCTCAAAATTTGATGAGATCTGGAGCTAGTTTCATTCATGGATGTCTCTTCTGTCGTTCTTTCAGCTGCAAAAGTCAAGAAGTGAAAAATAATAATAAACGGAGCCATAGTTCAAAAAAGCTCACCAAAAAGTATAAAATGAAATCATTAAAAGTGAATCGAATTAGAGACTAGTACCTGCACATAAAGAAAGAAGTTCCTCCAAATGGCTCTTATCTTCCAACCTCTCCTCTCTGAGTTTTTCAACAATAGTCCCTTTCTATTTGAGGTGCAAAGGTTAAGAATCATTTAGTAGAACCAAAGCCAAAAAATCAAAACAGAACAAGAAAACAATTTTTAGAAGTCACCTCTGGATCATCTAGGAGTCTAAGTGGAGTACAATCTGAACTAAGAAGATCTTTAACAGCTTCATTATAGATTTCCATTGCAGAGAACTTTAGAACAAATTCTCTTTCTGTATGCTGAGACACAACGGGAAATGTCATTGTTCTGCTACAAGTGAAGATGATCTATTTCATTGCAAGCAGAAACCAAGACTTAAATTATTCAATACCATTCGTACGTAGTCGTATATATCCCTCACTGCATATTCAGTAATTCCAGTCATAGTGTATGTCTTTCCACTGCTTGTTTGCCCATATGCAAAAATGCTAGCTGAAGTTATGAGACATTAATGAGAAAAAGACATCACCGGCCAACACAACAATAGGTACAAACAGGCTGCATAAAAGAAGGGCAAGAATATTACTCACAGTTGATGCCACTAAGAACTGAAAGGGCAACATCCTTGATCCCTTCCTCGTACACCTGCTGTGTGGAGCTGACATCTCCAAACACCCTGTCTGTATTCAATAGATTGGTCAGAACAAACAATTGCAATAGGAGAATGAAATATAGAGGTATTTGTTGAATATTACTGTCATTACATTGGCCAATCAAACTTTCAAAAATGAGAGATTGAAAGTAAGATCCCGTCCTATAATAGGAAAAATAAATTCATTTTCACACCCAAAAGTGAATGTATGAATATCACACCTACTAACAAAGGAGGTGGGACCCAAAACAGGACCCAACAAATGGGAGTAGAAGTGGAAGATATGATGTGATAATAGCAGGAGTACTAGGAATTGTAATCCATTTTCAAAGATCACGGAAGTAATACATACTATTTGCTACCACTACCAAATTCATCAATAAAACTATTTATGAAAGTAAATTACTTGTTCGGCGTAGCAACTTCATTACAAGAAATCAGCCATGCATGATCGGTAATTCGTGTGAAGATATTGCAAACACAAGAAGATTTGAAAACTAAAATCATGGAGACAACTGCTCAATTAAATGCAAAAGAGATGCTCAGGATTCAAATTTCAAGCAATGCAACAATCAAAAAAATTAAAATTGAAAATGATGCATGCATGAAACATAGGTTCAATTGTAGAAACATGATAAGAGGGTATCCAGAAGTATTGCGTACCAAATGTAAAGGTATCGGCTGTGTTCTTGGACTTGATGGTGTTGCTATTAACGCATTCCCACTCCGACACATCGCGCCTGGTCTTTTCTTTCTGATTCAGAGGTCGTACTCTAATGGCAACAAAAATTCGCTCTTGAGCATTTGATCGAGGAGACAATACGAGTTCCTCTCCTCTCCTACCATTGGCGACATATTTCTCATCTTTCCTCTCTCCCATACCCCGGCCGGCATTCAAACACGTCTTAACCCCTACACAGAAACACCGAATCCATCAATCAAATAAGCATATGTTCAGCATTGCTATTGAATGTGTCAATAGAGAAGTTTTTTTACAGTTAATCGTAGAAAGAAAAATGGAAGAATACCGTTTCTCTCTCTCAGAGAGATAGAGAGAGAGAGAGAGAGAGAGAAGGCCAGATGGAAGCTAACGTAAAGCTGTTGGCTCTTCCCTCCATATTGGCACCAACCTGAGCGCCTCATAACAAGAATGAAAGCCGATTTACTGTTTTGACCCTGACATGTATTCACGTCACCACCATCGTTTTGCAGCTGTCACAGCCTATGCAAAGTGTTTTTTTACTTGTAATAATTGTAAGTTATAACTGCGTCTTGAGAAATTGTGTCACACCCCTCAAATTCTGACTAGAATTTCTCCAGGGTTTTGGAGATAAGTTTTGGCTCCATTGCCATTCAAGACAGTAGTGCTCACGAGCGATTATTACAGCTGTTGAGGTGTAACATCCCAGTTTTTCGGATGCACTTTGCCATAAAAAAGTCATACCTCTCTCAATTTTTTTTTTTTTTGATAAACCTAACTTTTGATATGTTATAGGATAATTTTTTTTTTACTAGTGTGATATATTTATAAAATTTAAAAAATTTAGTTTAACTTATTTGTTTGTTTAGATCTAATTATTAAAATTTAAATAAATTACAAATAAATTTATAAAAAATTTCTTTTTTAAAAAAATTACTCCAAATAACTTATAATTTATTAGAATAGAACGTTTAATTTTCTTTCTAATTTATCTCTTTTTTTTTTAACTAATTGATAGTTCATGTCTTAATTAATTAAAATCCTTCTTCTTGAATACTTATTTTTTTTAATTTCATATTATTTTTAATGTTTATTTTTTTCACAAAATCAAAGAGGATGAAAAAAAAATCACATATCATTATATGTTTGGTTAATACTCATTAATTTAACGTAAATAAATAAGAATAATAAAATAAATAAATAAATAAATAAATAAATTATTATAAAATATAGTTAATTTAAATTTAAATAATTTTATTCTTATTTTGAATATCTTGATCATATCGATATACTTTATTCTTAAAATAAATATGAATTAATTTATCATATATATTATTTATTGATATTAACATTTTTTTATGTTATTTTACATTTATAAGATAGTTTAAAGGTTAATTTTACCAAACATCGTTAATTCAATTAGTTAACAGCTAATAAAATAATTAATAATATTTGTGCTAAACAAACTCTAAATAAGCCTTATGTCTCATTTGACTGAATTTATTAATAGTTTAGTTGAGTTTATCTATTGAAATAAGCACTTACATATATTTTAACAAATGTTTAGATGAACTTATTATATTAGTTTACTGTTTCGTAATAAATTTTTTAGAGTTATTTTATAAACTTGTTTATGTAATTTACTCAAAAAACTCTTTTAGAAGTTAAAAGAACTTAATCAGAAATTATTTTTATGATAACTCTCTCTCTCTCTCTCTCTTTTTATATATATATATATATATATATACACGCGCGCGCGCGCACACAAAAGCCCTTGATAAAATGTAAAAATTCCAATCATACCATACCTCTCAATAAAAAAAATTACAATAATAAATTTTGTTGAACAAATAGTACAATGAACGAAACTTTGTCTCTAATTTCACAAAATAAAATTAAGAATATTATATTGCAGCAATATACTATGTTAAAATTGTAAAATTATATTTTTAAATAAACATAATATATATATATATATATATATATATCTGTGTGTGTGTGTGTAATATAAACACACCTATAATTTAGCGGGCCAACCTAAAAAACCAACAAACCAAACTTAAAGTTAAATAGAAAAAATGTGTTTATTAAACAGACCAATATATCACCTTTAGTTTAGTTTATTTAGTTAAATAAATAAGTGAAGCCAAGCCTTTAAGTTTATGAATGACCTAATTTATTTCACCCCTAACCAATGCTTTAAAATTCGGTCTAATAAGATGATCCAATCGATTTAATTAGTCAAACTAATGATTAAATCGGTTAATATATATATATATATATATAAAATTATATACATTACATAAAACATTAAAAAATATGTTATGAAAAAAAATCAAATATGCAATTATCATCACATAAGGCAAGGACATTTTAAATAAAAATAAATAAATAATAATATTATAACAATTATAATCATCAAATGCAATATAAATTTGGGATAAATAAAAGTTATGAATTAGAATTGATAAAAATTAGTTTTAATTCTTTAGTCATTCTCAATCATAACTATATAGGTATTTTACTTTAGTTTGATTCTTTTTATGATTTGAGTTGCTAGCACACTAGGCATTCAAGTTTTTTGGTTTAACTTAAATTTGCTCGAATTTGTAAAAAAAAAAAAAAAATCTAATGGGTTTAATGAGTGATTGTGTATTTACTCGATTTTGTTTGGTTAGTTCGAGTTTTTTAGGTGTTTAAAGTTTGAAGGTCAATTTGTTTCATTTTAGCCACTGACTCTTAATCCAATCAATTGAACTGGTTAGGTTGGTACATGTTGTTAGGGTTTGTCCGCATTTCTCTTATAGTTATTTTGAAGCTTAATTATGAAATTGATTTCTCTAAAATTAAAATAGAATGACTTTGATCCTTCTAATTAAAAAATCTTGATTTTGGTCCCTGTCAATCAAGAATTGCTTTAGTCTGGTCTTGACATCGGTATCCCATTAGTTTGTAACAGAGATTGCCTATGTGGCATTATTTTTGCCTACATGGCATGCCATATGAGTTACCGATTTGGCATTCAATTCAACACATAAAGCAGCCCTAACTTACATTTGATTTAGGGCAAAATAGGAGTACAATTGAAAACATAAAATTGCACAAAAAATTTAGGGCAAAATCACAACGAAAAAAGCAAAAGTTTAGAAGCTAAATGTGAAACAGAAAATCACACATCTGGAATAGAAAGCTGAAGCCACTAGTTTGTATACTCCTTCATTTGTTTGCTTTGCAATGTCCGACAACAAACAAAGTTAAAGGCATTGGTTTGAAGAGCCTCCGGGCTACAATTGTAGGTATGTAAGTAAAATAGATATTTTATTGGTTGTTATGTATTAAATTTGTGTTGAATAGTGTTTTTTTAGAGGTTTTTCATGGTACTATATGTTAACTTAACTTTTATGGTTTGTAAAATGCTAGTTATGGAGAAGTGGCCCACTCTTTTTTTTTTTTTGCTTTATGTATGTACATTGGAATCTTTTGTTTTCTTATGCCATCTTTGCTGATTAATTTATGCTTAGAATGACAATTCAGTAATTTTCAAAATTTGTTTAGGATGTTAATATTATTATGTTAATTTGTAAACTATAGAGTGACCTAGACAGATGGGGGCAATTTGTGAATCAAGCAACAACGAAATATTTAGGGGGAGGGGGTTAAAAAGGTTTAAAAAAATAAAACCCTGACCTAATTTCATCAATTGAGGTGGGACATATAGTTAAATATCCAAAATATGTCAATTTCAATTCCCTATGGTGGAAGGTACCTAGTAAGACATTGGATGAAGGATGAAGGCCTTTCACTAAGGATACAGACGTGATAGAATTAGTGAATGATGTTAAAAGCCATGCCTATACGGAGGTGTTCATAGAACATTTAGTAGATGAGCCAAACTTTTTAGGTGGAAACATCCCATTCATCAATTTTGTTTTAGATGAACCAAGGGAAAGTGAGAATTGGGAGGGATTTGTCAATGATGGAGGCACAATAGGGGCAGAGGTGAATGTGGGAGCTGGTACATATGGGGAAAATAAAAATGAAGGAGTTGAAACTAGTGGACAGGTGAATGTAGGGGTTAGTACTTTGGGGAAAATGAAAATAAAGGTGTCAAAACTAGTGCATAGGTGAATGTAGGGGTTAGTACTTTAGGGAAAATGAAAATAAAGGTGTCGAAACTACTGGGTAGGTGAATGTGTAAGTTAGTACAATTGGGGAAAATGAAAATGAAGGTGTTGAAACTAATGAGTAAGTGAATGTAGGAGTTGGTGCAGCTGGGGAAAATGTACACTAGGGAGGAAAAAGTGATATAGATGGAGGGGGTGATGGAAATGTAAGAGTAGCTACAACTGAGGGAAATGTAAACCAAAAACATGAAAGTGGTACAAATGGATGAGTTGATAGAAATGTGGCAATTAGAAGTAATGAGGGAGATGACATAGAAGTTGGTATTGAATATGAAATAATAAATGGTGAACTAGATGGTGAAGTTGAGGTAGAAGATGTGAAGATGAGGATTCAGTGGATATAGAGGTTGAAAGTGTCTCAGATATGGTAGATAGTGACTATGATGAAAACGAGCAATGGGGAATTGAATATGGTGAAATTAGTACTGGGCCAAAGGATATAAATCAAGCTGTAATAGATGACCAAAAAGATGTTGAAGGAAATCATGTAGTAGGGACAAATGAAGATAGGAATTTTGATGAGCATATGAGTCCTAATGTCTCAGAAGAAGAGGAAGGCCAAACTGATACCAAAGAAGGAGATCAGAGAAGAAAGAAGACAAAATACAAGAATTTTCCTAGGTTTAAAATGCCATCTAATAGGAAGTTAGTAAATTTTACACTCGGGAAGGATTTTAGTAGTAAGGAATTAGTAAAGGAAGCTATGCACTATTATTGAATATTTCAACACAAATATGTCTGGATTGACAAAGATAATAAAAGAAGGCTAGTTATAAGGTGCAGAGAAGGGTGTTCATACTATTTGAGAATCAGCCTAAACACATATATGGGTGTTTGGCAAGTGAGAGTCTTGAAGGATAGTCATATATGTCTTAAAAAATTTAAGAACCTTCAAGCTAAGATTAATACTTTAGGAAAAATATGGGTAGACAAGGTAAGAGAAAATCCAAATATAAGTTACAAGACACTTTAAAGTGATGCAAAGAAAGACTAGAGTGTACATTTGACCAAGAGCTAGGCTTATAGGGCTAAGAGAAAGGCAATGGATATGTTGGAAAGAACCGTAGAAGATCAATATAATAAGCTTTGGAGTTATACTAAGAAGTTGATTAGGACAATAAAGGCAATTTGTTATTATTATTATCATCGGGGCTTTCTCCAAGATTGCTTCCAACATTTCGTAGGATGCATGTATGCTGTTAGGGGTTTAGCAAGGCATTTGTTGAATCTTATAGGCCATTGATTGGGCTTGATGAGTGTTTCCTCAGAGGCCTTAACGAGTCAGTTGTTTGCAGTTATTAGGAAGAATGGAAATAACCAAATGTTTCTAATTGCATTTGCTATAGTTAAAGCTAAGGTGAAAGACTCATAGAAGTGGTTTCTGGATAGACTTCTAATTGACATTGGCTCTATGGTAGATCACAATTAGTCTTTTATATTAGACCTACAAAAGGTATGGCCCACTTTTATGTTAATCATATTAATTACTCCATTTGATCACTTAATTCTTACTAATTACAACATTTACTTGTAGGGGGCGTTTGGTATACTGATTCTTTTTTTGTTCCTGGGAATCATGTTTCCTGGGAATTATATTTCCTGGGAATCATGTTTAC
>JANHAO010008971.1:0-18776 GCA_026873985.1 Saraca asoca | reverse complement strand
CCGCTAAATACAAAAAAAACCGCCGCTAATACTTCCCGACGCATGAAATTGCAACGGTTCCGAAAACCGCCGCGAAGGTCATTAGTGGCGGTTAAAACCGCCGCTAAATACACAAAAAAACCGCCGCTAAAGACAAATTTTTTTGTAGTGCCAACTTAGAGTACTAACTAAACCTACCCCCGACAAATTGAAATCTTATAAAACACGTATCTTGTACCTGTATCATATATCATAGCTATCATAAATTAGGCAATACTACTTCAAAGAATGATATGTTCAAACAGGTGGATGTTTGTGTGCAATCCTAAAGATCCATGACATTTGACAAAAAGATTTATGAAATGAATATAAAAATTATTGTTTCTTATGTGCAAAAGTTGATTAAATAAATATCACAAATTATCATTATATTTCTTATGCATATGAAACTATTTGATTTATTTAACTTATGAAGATTATAAATTAAGAAGCTCTTTTAAGTATTAAAATCGGTAGGCATATGAAACTTTTTATCTCATCAATTCCACCATTATGATAGATTACAAGTTTGATCAATTTATCATGTAGGTTGACTTACTTAGTTTAAAATGGTTTCCACTGGACCTCTTTAGCTTGCAAGTTGGCATAGTTCCAATTACATCCATTTTAGATTGGCCCATTGACATTTGCCATCCTACTAGACTACGAGCCTAACTAGCCACTTTGATTATTCTAATACTTTGGTCACGTCCCACCATTCATGACAATTAGGTGAAACTAAAATCTATGCAGTTGGGATAAAAGAACTCAATGGACATGTTAGTTAACAAACTATAGGACAAGATCCCATATCATTAACAAATCTGTGTAGCTAGGATAAGGGAACCACACATCCTTCGTTTCAACTTTTAGCAGTGATTGGCTGTTACTTCTATATTCTAAATTTTTCTCATGGTACAAAGGATGTCTCATGAACTACTTATATTGCTTATATACATAGCTTTGGAATTTTTCAGGAATATTGCATTGTTCTGCAACATCTTTCTTGGAGATAACATGAATAAACATCTTGACACTACTTAGTGCTTATTTCTGCAACATCTTCACCTATCAAATGTGCAGTAATAAGGACTTGTGAATGCACATCACACATGAAAAGCTTACATGCAAGGCATCATGAATGCAAGTTATCTTGTTTTGTATAATATGATTTATTGTCTGTCACTTTTGTTTCTGTATGAGTTTTCTATTCTTCCATTCAAGTTTATCTCACTCAAGAAATGCAAAATCATCACACCTATATCACAGAGTATGGAGGAAACAAGTATACAATTTTTCAATTTAAGTAAAACTTTTCAAACTCTCAGCCTCATTATAATAGGCTGATGATACAAGCATATTTATCATATCACATATACAAATGAGAAGGAATCAATAGAATTTCCATCATCAAAGTATTACATGATTTCAGAGTTTTTCAGCTACATGACACATGGACTAATTAAAGTCCAAACCCGTTACAGTGAGATCAAACTATAAATTAAAGGTAATGCATATCTCTCCGCGAAACAAAAATGGCATACAAGGAAAAAGAACATTGAGTCATTACAACATTAAAATAGCCCAATGGCTAGAATTACATTGAGTGGGATGAAATAGGTGATGCATATCAAACTGTAAATAGGATGCTTCATTGCAAAATTATAACAACTCAGTGGCTAAAATTACATTGAGTCATTACAACATCAAATCATAGTTTCATATCAAAACACATCTCCTAACTTCCTACATTCTTACCTATTTAATTTCATTCTCAAACACAATCCTACTTTTGTATCATGCCTATGCATCTTACTTGTGTCGGTGGACTCATCTTCTAACCACAAGTTCTGTAAGCTCTATCCAACCAGATTGTTATTGCTTTTATCGGTGCTTCTATGGTTGTTTGGTTCAGCTTGGTTCAGCTTCCAATTGTTCATGATACATCATGTATGTCCGTTTAGCCTTATTCCTGTCAGTGTAAGACTTAAACAATGTGCCACAAAACCCAGTTACATGAACATGACATTCTGGCCATGTCTCAAAGATGCTGATCTGGCAACCAAAAAAAACAATATACACCTTCTTCCCACCTCCTCATCGTGAAAAACTTTCTTGCCCTTAGCACAACCCATATCCAATTCAACTCAACACAAATCCATGTCCCTTGCTATTGACAACATATATAGCAAGATTAATGACTGTTATAATGGCAGCCAACGGTTACCTGCTACAACCCTATCCTTCAATGCGTCTCTCAAAAAGGTGACATGCGGAAACTTTAACTCCCTTATTCAAATGTCCACTCCATTCATGCAGTCCAGGCCACCACCTTTGGACATGATATCTGCCAAACAAATGGCCCATCAAATATATAGCAACAATTCCGTCCCTTCCTTTTTCCACCAACATTTGGTTTCATTCTTTGGGCCCAATCCAGACACAATTTAATTAAGTCCAACATATCATAAGGAAGTTAGGGAATTATACAATTTATTTGGGATCAATCAAAATATCTACAACAAATAAGGCAAGATAAGTAACCATCTATATCACTTGAGACATGGTAGAATTGGCCTTCTTAATATATAACAGATTCGCTGACCTAGAATTTTATGTTTAACTCAGGAAACTGGAAATGGTCACCACTTTTTCAGATCGAACGCGGGATTTAGAGGAAAGGAAGTCACGTGGAAGCACTTATTGAGTGCATATTTGGAAGAACCTTTGGTAGGTTAAAAGAAAGCATGCTCATTGGAGATGTTTGGCAATATTAGTAGAGATAATTTTGTCTCTAAAATTCCATTGCATGAAGTGAGATTTTAACGCTGCAACTAAAACTGGTTATTGCATCAATTTCAAATGACAATTTTGCCCTTTAATTTTATCCATATGTGAATCTTATTGCAACATCAAATATGTTTTATAGTAAATTGACACTTAAAAATACTTTTTTTTAGGATTATCTAAACTTAATATTTTAAAAAATAATTTCAAATACATTACTAAACAAAAAAAATATGTATATGCTCCAAAAGAAAGCTATCTAAACCTATCTAGAGGCATTCATTGAAAGACACGTGATGAAAAGATAACTCACACGATGTCACGATGTAAAACTTGAGATGGGATCGGTTTGCGTAGAATAACCAAAAAAAAAAAAAACCTATCTAAAGGGACACATCTGTAAATTCCTTTTTGTTCCTTGTTTCCCATTTTCGGGGGAAACAACTTCATGTTGCCTCTCCTTTCAACTATTTTCTTGAAATATCAGCTTTCAAGGACATTGATACATGTAAATAGACAAGATGTAAACGCGGATAACCACATTTAGGAAATGATCATATAACCAGACGGCGACTTATGCTCTAACCGTCACGTTAACCTTGGTTTAACCATTAGCAGTACATTGAGGAAAATATCCAAAAATGATTGAAAGGAAGTCAGATTGATTAATAAAGTGGGAAATTGCATTCTATTGAACCCGTGATAAATAATACAATCTTAATATTTGTTCTTTGTCTAGGCATAGACAAGACTCTAAAGAACAGATTCCATATTCCAATACAGAAGTGAAAATGTATATTCTCTACTATCAAAATCGCGGGATCTACCCAATTTCAGAGTTACTGCTTCCACTCGTTAAGTTAGTTTTGTACAGGATGATACAAAGTGATTATGAAGATCTTAATCGGAATAGCCTATTATACCAAATTGAATGAAGAATCATATGAAACAAATCGTACTTTACAGGCTCAGCATGCCAAAGAAAATGCTGCTGTGCCATTTTCACCCTCTTGTGCATCTCTAAGTACCTCTCTTCTGAGATGGAAAGGAGTATGTTCCTCAAATTAGGGATATCTTTCTCCATCACAAACACAGCAAAAGATTCCCAGTTCAAAACCTCAAAGAAAGGAGGGATGAAGTTGTCAGAAATGACAACCGGAACACACTCATGGAAAAAAGCCTCCACCACACGTGGGCTATTAACTTCATGCCCTCTTGCACAGATGCAGTATTTGCTGCTCTTCATGAACTGCAGGTAGTTTGCATTGCCCCTGACATGTGGCAATGAACCTGATATTTTCATGTCTGGTTCTTTGTTCTCCCAGTGCTGCAATAGAATAGGCCGAACATAACCATGCAAACCCCCAGCAAAGAAAGCCAGGATAGGCCTCTTGGAAGGAGGGTTGCCTCCGATATTTCTGAGAGGATTTTCAGCTGAGACCACATATGTTTCTGGAAGAGAAACATCCTTGCCTATCTTGAACCCCACGTCAATGTCAGCATTGCAGAGGGCTCTGATGCTATTAAGCAGCCGTCCCCTTGTTTCTGCAGGAGCCTGAAATGCTGCTCGTTAGATACTCTTCCACTCAGTAACAGGTGAAACTACTTGAAGAAAAAGATTCAATAAAATAGGGAAAATACTCTTAGGTTATACTAATAGTTTATCAACTGCAGGAGTTGTTATCAAATGAGGCAAACATTCCCTAAATATCATCTTGCAGATATCAGCTTTCCAAGAGGAGACAGCTAGAGACAAATATACACACACCTTATTGTCCCAAACATTGAGGAATCCCTCCTACGTGAAGAAAAAAAAGGGGTATTTTGTGGGAAAAGGAAATAAGAAAACAACATGAATAGTTTGTAATGTGTTATTGCAGATTTTGTTTTCTTCAATAGAGGACAGTCATAGTTTGGGTTAAGTACAAAGAAACATACCCAATCATGGCAAGCAACAACAAAGTGATCTGCTCCATCAGTTCTATTCCAGAAAGGATACTTTCGTGCAATCATCTCCACATGGTTCTTCATATACTCAATTAAGTTGGAACGCTTGTGTGAATTACGTACATAGAGAGTTAACTGTAATAATCTTGAACTGAAAGGTATGTAAAATAAGTGAGCCTTCCCAGGGTCCTTAGTGACAAACTGTTTGTTTGCCTCTAATAGCTTCATGAACCATCCTTCAGATGAATATATTCCATCCAGTAAGTACTCATGGAATATTGGTTTATCTCCATCCGGATAGATGTAAACTTTCAGCATCTCCTCCATTAGTTCATAACTCCTGCAATTATGGATTATTTGAATTTCCTTCTGGAACATGCACAAAAACATTCTCTAACTACAGGGGGAATTATATGCAAACAACATGTAAGCAAACATTTTCCCATGAGTTTAATTTAGATGCCCTTCCACATAATTCATGATGTGATCCAACCCCTCGCCTTGAAAACATCATATATTCTATTGATGAGTTGAAAATTGATCTTTAAGCAAAACCTTTCAGATAATTAACCCAAACTATGTTGAAAGTCCTAGTTTGAGCTGATAAGTGGTGTGTATATAATTGTACCTTTTGAACATGGAGACATTCCTGTATACAGGTGAGTAAAGCATTGAATCACTCTCAATCATGGGTGCATTCTCAATCTCTGATTTTACATGTGTTATTTCCTGATCAACTGCTGAAGATCTTCTTGGTTTCTATAGATACAGAAGGCAGAGATAAGCTAAAGAACTAATGGCAAAGCTCAATCCACTGTTAGTGACTGGACTCAACATCTTATACATACCATTAATTGGGAGGAAGCATGACTTTGCAGCAATAGTTTGTTCATCTCAGATATTGGAAACACTCTGGATGGTGGCTTCTTTGATTTCTTTGAATTCATGGGTTTGTTATTATTAGGCTTTGAGTTATTACCTTGCAAAGAATCTGACGTTTCATCCTTGTGGGCTGTATTTTTTGTATCTGGTCCCATTGAAGTTGCATTGGAAGTGACAGACATCATGGAACTTCTTGAATCCTTTCCTGAATCTACAGACGTTCTGTTGGGCAATGACACCACTGTTGTTGGTGGAATTGATGAAGGTGCGACCACTTGCAGGGCCAAATCAACATCTTGTTCCTTCACACTGCTTACTGGGGAACTGTCATCTCTAGTTGTAAAAGTTTTGAAGACAACAGCATGTTCAGGTTCTCCTGCTTTCTCTGGAGCAGGACCAGAGGCAGGGGCAGTAATTGAACCCCTGCCATTGTCAAACATTGAAATTCTACGTAGATCTAATTTGGGGGATTCAGGACTACTTGCTATCTCATCAAATCCATGAATATAGTTTGAACCGTTAAAGCGGGTATTATTACTTTCCATGTTAGAATTAACAGAAGATGTCCCCATTGTGAAACTGCCTATCTTGCCAGCAGAAGTAAATACAGATGCTACAACTTGGGTATAAGGAAGTTCCGCATACTGAACCCCTAAAACAAAGGCTATTGTTATTCCTAATATCGTCAGTAACCTCCTGGTTTCAGCCTGACATAGAAATCTAAATCCCCGATCCATGTCCAGCTACAGACTGTACAATTTTCTTATGAAATTATCAAACCGAATTGGTTTCCAATCCTCGAGTTCAAACCAATTGGGAGAAAAGATGCGTGATCAAGTTCCAACCTTTTCTATAAAGTGACCGCAATCATATGGATTACTTAGTAAAAATCGAGTGCAGCTATAAGCTAGTTAGCTCCTCACCTCAGAAGAAGATTAACGATTCAACGGAAATGAGGAGGCAGGAATGTAAAGGAGACCAGTCTCGTATGCTGCTTTGTAGTTTGCGAAGAGAAGCTGTATCGCAATCAGAGGAGCAATGCACCGAAAAAAAGGAAAGAAGAAATGAAAAATTGGATCCAATTCAAGAGGAGAGTAACATAACATGGAACAGCATGAGAACAAGTCGGAGTTTCCACCTTGGAAAATAAAAGGAGAAGGGAGGAGTCTGTGAAGGTACACTTTACCCATCCCCCGCAGGGATCCGCTGTGTCGATGATATATGGTAACTTCTAGTTTTTTCATCAAGGGTGCAGAATAAAGTTTATTTTATCGTATAAACAAATGTCAGCCTCATAAAATAATATTTATTATGAAATATATCTAAATTTAATAATGATTCGAATTAGTTAAGAAAAAATATAAATTATTTCATTTTATGTTAGATTAATTATATTTAATACATACAACTATTAATTCTTGTAATCATCCGTTATATTTATTGATAAATGGTAAATTAAACCCAATATTCATCTTGTCAATAATTTGATAAGGCAAATGTGTTCATTTAAACATAAAATTTTGTGAAAAAATCAAGTATAAAATGGAGATATTGTGACTCAAATTTAGAAGCAATTCAACTTGTATACATTTTTTCTATTTTCTCCTGTTTTAGGATAAATTGATTATTTTGATATGATTTGCTTATTCATTGTGATTAAAAAGGCACATGATATGATTTTTACATTTTTATTTTCGTGTTGATATAATATTATACTTGGATTCCTCCTAAAGTTATAAGTAAAGATCTTATATAAGTGTAATTTGTCACTTATAAATAAATTTGCTAAATGATTACAAAAATTTAAGTTGTAGATTGTTGATAGTGGAATCTGATTCTGTCAAACTCTAATCAACTGTAATCGTTTCTTGAACCCTAAACTACTTTCTGGTTGATGGAATGAGAGATAAAGATGGTGGAGAGGAGGAATGACAATGGAAGACGGCATTTTTTACGTGGTTCGGCCAAAGTCAAGCGATATCAGACCTTATGTTAACAGTGGAATTTTATTAATCTGAAGAAAAATTTACAGAACTTTAACTTAGCTATTTTAGCTTTCTCTATAAAGGAGAGCAGGTTACAAATATAATTTTACATGTTACAATATGTTACATCAGACATTAAATATACAAGATCAATAGGTAATGGTGGGCAATGGTCAACGATTATAGGAAATAGTGGCTGGTGGTCTACGGTGGCTGATGATAGTTGGTGATGGACAATGTCATCAATAGTAAATAGTTGTAGACGGTGGTAACGACCATAAATAATGGTAAATAGTGGTCAACAATAGTAGATAATAGTGGATAGTGGTGGTCAACAACAGAATATGATGTTAAGTGGTGGTTAACGATGAAAGGTGGGGATGGATGGTAATCAACAGTAGAAGATGATAGTGGGTGATGGTCAATGATAGTAGTATTGATGGGTGGTAATTAATGGTAGAAGGTGGATTATAGATGGTAGATGGTGGTAAATAACGAAAGATAGTGATAGGCATTAGCTAATAGTGGTAGTGATGGTGGACGATAATTAACAACAGAAGATGGTGGTGAGTAGTGGTTAATGACAGAAAGTGATTGGTATTAGATAGTGATTAATGGTAGAAGACGATGATGAGCAGTGATCAACGATTAAAGGTGACAATAGACGGTGGTCTAAGTGATGGTAGATGGTATTCAACAAAAGAATTAATTTTTTTATTCTATTACTTATCTTTTGAAAATTTTCAACTAAATGTCTCTAAATTTAATTTATTATCTATCAGCGAATAAGAAAATATCACCTTATAAAAAATAAAAGAATTTTTATATTCTTTTAATGATGTATCACTGCATGAGTGAATAGCATTGAACAATTCAATTTCCATTGACAATGAATGAAATTTAATATTTGATTCTAGAAATTAATATTTAATATAGGTGGTGTAGTCCTAATAACTTTGTTATAAATTAGTTACAAAATTACAATATTGAAACAGTTTGAATTGTAATCAATTGGTAGAATTAATTAATGGATCAGAAGTGAAGTTCTTATTACAGATAAGGGGGGAAGGTGCATAAAAGATCTTTTGAATTATAATCACAAGAATTCTAGACAATTGTTTATTCCCTTCAATTCCATTATCATTGTATCAAATATAGAAAAATAAGATTTATATACACCAACGGAAGAAATAAGTACACACTGAATAGGGTACCTAAACTTCTGAACTTAAACCGCTGTACATTCACATCTAAACTCTATGAATCCACCTCTAACTTGCACTTATTGTGAAGACTCTGTTGTACCAAACAGAATGAAGAATCATGTGAAAGATATCATATTTCACAGCCTTGGGATGCCAAAGAAAATGCTGCTGCACTTTCTTCACCCTCATTTGCATTTGAAGGTACCTCCTTCTTGGGATAGAAAGCAGTATATTCTTCAAATTTGGAATATCTTTCTCCAACACAAATACAGCAAATGATTCCCAGTTCAGAACTTCAAAAAATGGAGGAACAAAGTTGTCAGATATAATGACAGGAACACATTCATACAGAATGGCTTCCACAACTCTTGGACTGTTTACTTCATAGCCTTTGGCACAAATGCAGTACTTGCTGCTCTTCATGTACTGGATGTAATTCCTGTTGCCCTTGGATTTTGGCAGGTTCTCAAAGATTTTCATGTCTGGGTCTTTGTTCTCCCAGTGCTGCCAAAGCACTGGCCGGACATAGCCATGCATGCTTCCAGCAAAAAAGGCAAGGGTTGATCTCTTGGAAGCCGGTTTTCCTCCAACGTCTCTAGTGGGAGACCTAATATTGCGGATGTATGTTTCTGGAAGAGATACATCTTTTCCCAGCACAAAACCTTCTTTAGCATCAGCATTGCAGAGAGCTCTTATGCACTTAGCCATTCTCTCCCTTGTTTCTGAAGGTGCCTGCATAATGCATAGTGAGTAGCAATAAAACTTTTGCAGATACAGTAATGTTAAATATATTTATTTTATCTCACAAAGTGCCACTTAACTGCACACATGCTACTATATGATTTAAACTAATTCCATTTGTTCAGATTCTATCACATGTACTCTTCATGATGCTTTGTGCCTCATAATGTTATGTGAAACTAGCATTTTTCCTTACCAATGCAAGTTGGTTTTTGAATTGAATGGTAAGTGAGAAACAGACTTGTTCCAGGAAAAGAACATACCCAGTCATGGCAAGCAACAAGAAAATGATCAGCTCCTTGAGTTCTGTTCCAGAAAGGATGTTTCACAGCAATCATATCTACATAATTATTCAGATACTTCACCAGGTTCTTATGGCTGTGTGAATTCTGTACATATAAGGTTTCTTCTAGCATTCTAGAACTAAAAGGTAAGTAGAACAGGTGCGCCTCCTTTGCGTCTTTAGTAAGAAATTTCTTGTTGGCTTCCATTAGCCTCATGAACCATCCTTCAGAAGCATATATTCCCCCCAGAAATGGGGAATGCAGTATGGGTTTTGCTCCTTCTCTATATACATACACTTTAAGAATCTCTTCCATTAATTCAAAGCTCCTGAAAATAGACGGTCACAGCACAATTAAATATCACTTACAGAATCACTATATTTTAAAACTTCTTTTGGAATGAAAAAAAAAAATAGCATTATAATCTAATGATACCTCTTGAACATGGAAACATTACGATAAAGTGGAGCATAAAGAATTGGATCATTATTTACAATAGGTGCATTTTCAATCTCCCATCTGGCCTTAAGTAGCTCCTGATCAACTGCGGAAGACCACAGTGGCCTCTAGAAACAAAAGATCAATATAAGAACATCAAAAGGCAAACAAATACAAAAAAGTTCTCCAAATCTTTGAATTAAAGCTAATACCATAGAAAGATATGAAGCACGGCTCTGAAGCAATAAGTTGTTCATGTCAGACATTGATATTACTTCTGGAATTGACACTCGAGAATCTTTATTCTTTCCAGGGAGATTGCTGATAGAAGAATTCTTGCTAGGTTTACTGAAATCGCTTTTGGGTGGCCTAAAACTTTCATCCTTGATGGAATTAGTTACATTCTTATTTTCAACTAAAGACATGTTGGAATTGTTTGATAACTCTGGAGCTGTGACACTTAGGTTCTCTGGAACTGTAATATTTGGCTTCACCTCTGCTGGAGTACTTACAGATAAAGTTGGACCCGTTGGTGCTATGGCAAGAGAAGGAGATGGAGAAATAGCACACTGCTTTCCAGATTTACTTGCTGAACTTGCTGTAATGTTTTCTGCTCCAGAAAAGTTTTTAGAAGGATTCAAACCCATAGTTGTATAATAACTGCTTTCTGTTGCAAATTCATCATCTGATTTCTCAATACTGTCCACCACAGAATTTTTATCATCCTCGTGTAATGAAGACATGTTTGATTCCTTCACTGTTTCTTCTGGAATTGAACCATTCTCTAGAATTGTGCCCATTTCCTCCGAGTTCCTCGTGTTATTAGACATGTTATCATATATTTGAGACTCAGATGGCTGATCTGTGGCCTGGAAGCTACCATTTCCTGATGTCGGAATCTTACTAGTAAAGGATAGGGAGTGTAGAACGTTATCATATGGAAGTTGAAGATATTGGAAGGCTAGAATCACTGAAAATGTAATGGCAATGAACCATAGCAATCTCTTCGTTTCCAGCGGAAACACATGTTTAAAATCTTGACCCATTTTGGCTGAAATTACTCCAGGTGCTTTCCAACCTCTCTGCATATTAACATTCAAAATTAAACCAGATCTAGTCAGAAAGAAAGAAAAAAAAGTCAGTAAAAGAAAATTTAAGCGAGAAAAAAAGGCAATTTTTAACTCTGAAATGAACTCATTTCAGGCATATTCATGCATGAATTCAGTTTTATGGAACAGATATATCACAAAAGGAATACACAGTTCAAGAATTACAGAAAAAACCCAGCATAATTGTGATTGTTTCTGGAAAAGGAATGTAATATGAAATTCGAAGAAAGAAAAGATAGAAAGGAAATGGTATAATCACAAAATATGAAGCACAGAACAAAGCAACCCCTGCTTCTTTCCTAATTCATAACCAGAATTCAGAAGTCAAAAACAAAGTGGGCGTGCTCAAAACCTACCGAATCATAATCTTCCACCAATCACACTTGAAGCCAACCGTTTAATAAGACATGCAACAAAAAGAAAATGCCAAATTCTGATTTGCAGAACTGCAGGCACCGACATCAATTGCTTCACTTTTTGGATGATTGAAAACGATCAACTAACATGAAAGGAATTCAGAGCGCGGAAAAGGTGACAACAAACGACTTTGGACTACAAAGTAAAGAGAGAATGAGAGGGATGTGAATAAAACTTAGAAAAGATTCAAAGATTAGTTCTTTTTCTATTTATATTTTCATGCAATTTCTTAGCAACCAAACAGGGGCTGTTGTGTGGTGATTTACTTGGAAATTATTTAGGAAACCAAAGCAAATGAAGTTTCGAAGTACTACCTGGGTCTGTCTCTTGTCTAACGCAAGAGCTGATTACACCGATCAAGTTTGCTGACTCCTGAGAATAATACGGAAAAAAGTGACGATATTAAAATCTTCATCAAGTGCTGGAAGCTCCTTATTTCGACAGAAAGCTCGAATTTTTATGAGGCAGCAGCAAATCGAATTTGACTTGCAATACGAAATCACGACTTGGATTTTGCCACGCGCGGCAAAGTCGCGTCATTTTGGTTTGGCATCAGCTCCCTCCAAAGTCCAAATCGTCCGGGTCAGGTCAGGGTGGCCTACCAAATAAAGGTTTGCATAATGCATTTGTTTTGATTTTAGACTGTTGGAATATTTATTTTATTGATTCTGATCTTTTGTTTATGTATTTAATTTTCATCTCTGAATTTATATTTATTTATACAAGAATTGTTTGTTTTTTTGGTATTTGCCGTGATTAAGATATGGTTGATTTTCCTTAATTGAAGTGTGAAGCTAAGCTGTTTTACTTGATATAAATTCAATAACGTGACTGTTTCTGGTGATCAAGAATCTTCTTTTGTTGTTGGCTGAAGAAACACAAAACCAAGACAAATTAAATATCCGTAACCACCTTATATAAATATTTTATATAGGAATAGAGAGAGATGCCATTGTTAAATGAGATTCTTGGCTTGTGGCACATGAAATGATGTGACGTGGCATTTACTTTGTTCTATGACCAGTTGCAATTGAAAATTGATTAATGTATGATGTTGCCCTTTTCTATTATTTATATACCCCACCACAACTAGTTGATTGCTCTTTCATTACCTTACTCTCTTCTTTTTCTATTTGTTCCAAAGTGACTCACAAGATGTCTCTATACGCAATTATACGTCCAAATAATGCTTCAATCAAAGAGAAAAAGGCATATTCCAATGCCCCACCATACTATAAATAGCCAAAAACGGTGTTCCCTGATTGCTTCAAGTCCAAAACATGAAAACTTCACATACAGCACTACTCCCAGTCCATTGCTCCTTTCACACAAGATCTTTTGTCCCTCACACTTTCAGTCGTTTCAAAATGTCACTCCCCCCAGTTTTGAAGGTCAGTCATATCAACTTAAAAGTGTTGACTCTATTTTAGCTTGCAAAAGAAATACTACAAATAAATGATTTTAAATTGTTAAATGCAATATTATTGTTAGATTGTGTTTAGCAATTGTACTTTATTTTGCATAGGTTGAATTTTTTTTTATATTTGTTTGTAATTTAAGAATTTCATGGAAGAAATCTCGTTTACTGACTGAAATTTCTGGCTCATGAGCAGCCAATCAAAGTAGCGATTCCCCAAGTCCCCATGCAGATTGATGTTTTCAAAACCATAGCAAGCACGAAAGAGAGATTACTAGACGCTATTGTGGATTCAGTTTTTGTGTTTATTGACCACCCGATGCTTCCATCTCAGGTACAGATTGAGCTGTTCTTCTTTATTTTATTATTGGAGTCATTTAACCACTCAATTTTGTTCATTACATGTGCTACAAAATCTGATTTCACTTAATTTGATGTATTTAGTTTTTATCAAATTTAAGAAAAAAAATTAAAATGAATTGCAGCATAAGTATAAATGACATTTTGGTAATTGTGTTTAATTGCCTGCATGCAGAGTAACTTTGCTCCAGTGGAGGAGTTGGAAAATGCACTTCCTATTACCAGCAACGAAGGCCAAATTCCAAACGATTTTCCAGAGGGTGTCTATGTAAGAAATGGTATCAACTAACTAGTTTGAACTTGTACATATATTAACTCAATGTCATGTTTGATTGTAGTCTTGTAGAAAAGCAAGTTCCTCCCGTGACTTCTTATAGAGAACTAGTTTTCCTTCCTTGTTCATTTCAAGGGTGAATGGTGACATGCAATATACTAGGAGTCCAGGAAAAAAATGATAAGTTTACTATGATTTCTGTTTAAAGTATTTGAATGATACACTGAAGAAGACGCAAATAAATATCCCCAATTGTCCCTCATCTGTCTGAGTATCATAGGCTATGACTCATGATCAGCAGGCTTGTTAAAGACATGCTTTAAGATGTCCAGTTGTGCGTTCTAAAATACTCAACATACTAATTGACATTCACAAGGTAAGAAAGATGATACATTCATTTAGTTTTGTGCATTTAAATGCATTCATGTGCATAGTTAATAGATCCAGAACAGATGAGCGCAATAATTTTGGTCAGTGTATGTATTATATTTTGCTAGATGTTCGTGAATAACAATATATAAAGGATTATTGCAGGATCAAATCCACTTTTTGGAGGGCTGAAATCAACCAAATCATTCCTGGGGAGGACAAGTCAGAGTTGGGTGGAAGGAGAAGGAATGCTTCATGCTTTGTATTTTAAAAAGGAAAGTGAAGGGAGCTGGACTGTAACCTACAACAATAAACATGTTGAAACAGATACATACAAGCTTGAGAAACAAAGAAACAAGCCTTTGTTTCTCCCAGCTATCAAAGGCGACTCCCCAGCAATATTGTCAGCCTATCTGCTAAACTGGGTCTGCACTAATTAAGTTGATCATACTCAAAATAAGTAGCCTTGTCTCTCAGAGAATACAACCCAAAATTAGTGTAATGTAGATTTTCAAAAGCAAACTAAGAAGCTTATGTTAAGATTATATTCTCATTCCTTTTTCTTGTGGAATATTTGGCAGCTGAGATTTGGCGAAGTAAACAAGCACCTTAGCAACACCAATGTTTTCGAGCATTCTGGGAAGATCTACTCAGTAGCTGAAAATTACATTCCACAAGAGATTGATATCTTCACACTAAATGCTATAAAGAATTGGGATCTGAATGGAGTCTGGAATCGACCTTTTAACAGCCACCCAAAGGTTTATTTCTCTTTTATGCTCATTTGCAACCAACCGGCCTATATTTCCTTTTAAGCACTTGACATTAATTGTTTACTCAATATTATCAACTCCTAATTTTGAAGTATTCGTAACAGAAAGCTCCAGGCACAGGGGAGCTAGTTATATTTGGGGTTGGTCCAACTAAACCTTTTCTCCAGATTGGAATTGTTTCTGGTATGTTCCAAACTGCAAACAATGTAAAGCAAATTAATATTTTTACATTACTAATACTAATTTTTTCTGCTTGTGTTGATATATTAATCTATATGATGCCCTTCATTTATCTTTTGCAGCTGATGGGAAGAAATTAGTTCATAAAGCAGATTTAAATCTCAAAAGGGGCTGTCTTTGCCACGACATAGGTGTGACAGAGAGGTAACTTTGATAATTAAAACACTAGTCCACTTTTATGATATGAAAACTTGGTATATATAAGCACTAATGTATGTATTTCTGGGTTTCTGATTTGCAGATATAATGTGATAATGGATTTTCCACTCATTTTGGATATAAACAGACTCCTTAGAGGAGGCCCGTGAGTGCAAATCATTTCTATCAAAAAATTTTGTTCTTCAACTATACAATATATTTTGATTACCAGAAGGTTAAAAGAAATCCAGCAACTTGGTTTTTCCATGTGTAAATGTAGATTATTGAAGTATAACAAAGAAGAATATGCAAGGATTGGGGTAATGCCACGCTATGGTGATGCGGACTCAATTAAATGGTTTGAGGTGGAACCTAATTCCACATTTCACATTATCAACTCGTTTGAGGATGGTGATGAGGTGACTTTTCTATGAAACTGTCCCTTCTTTGAATAGATGAATAGAAAATAAGACTACATTGAAATTTTGGATTTTCTGTTTGTTTCACCAGGTTGTGTTGTGGGGCTGCAGAGCACTTGATTCAATAATTCCTGGGCCTGATGATGGTCTCAAAGAATTTAAGTGGTTCTCTCGTTGTTACGAATGGCGATTAAACATGCAAACTGGGGTGGTTAAGGAGAAATATCTAAGTGTAGCCCAACAGTTTATGGATTTTCCTGTAATCAATGCAGATTTTATAGGCATTAGGAATAAATATGCATACACCCAAGTGGTTGATCCCATTGCAAGCTGTGCTGCAGGTAATTACAAAAAAATTATGGCCAACCTTAATTGTCATTTCTCACATATGCCTACTTATATTTGATAATATTAATATGGTTTTTGCCATTTGGATTTCTCAGGCCAGCCTAAATATGGAGGTCTAGCCAAACTATACTTTGCAGAAAAATATACAAATTTATCATTGGTAAAATTGATTCTGACTTCTGACAATCCATTTCTCTATTGGCTTCTCTTTAATATTTTTCCTGTAAGTATCACAACGTTGAATGTGTTAACCAGGTGGAGAAACAACCAGAAGACCTATTAAAAGTGGAATATCATATGTTTGAGAAGAATGTATTTTGCAGTGGATCAGCCTTTGTCCCTAAAGAAGGTGGTACTGAAGAAGATGATGGCTGGATCATCACTTTTGTTCACAATGAAAATACCACCATATCTCAAGTAGGCTGATTCTGTATCCTGTGAATCTGTGATTGATCTTTCTGAAATTGAGATACAACACTCACGTCTCCCTGTTTTTTCTTTCAGGTTTATATAATTGACACAAAAAACTTCTCCGGCGAGCCAGTTGCTAAGATTAAAATGCCTTGCAGAGTTCCTTATGGATTTCATGGAGCTTTCATGTCAATCTCACTATAGACTTACAAGTTGAGCTCCTTGTTTGTAAAATATTATTATTAAAATCAGCCTTCGAGTTTAGTCTTTGGCTCATTTCATTGCAGTCAAGCAGGTCTGCCAAAAAATTCATGTGTGTCTCTCTTTGATACGATCAAAAATTAAAAAGGGATACTCCAAAAACGAATTATTCTGTTTACTGGCCAAAGCTCCCTTGCCTGTTGATGCCATTTGTCTTCATCGACCTGAAGATAAAACTAAAGTTAGTGTCCAAGACAAATAACTAGGTACGTAAACCAAGAAACAAGAAATGAAACGTGACAGTACTCAAGCAAGTAGCATTACTTTAAATATCATCGTACGAACATATATAAAAGCACCACTTGCTTGCATAGGCAACTTCCATTTCCATGAATGTAGACAGAAAAAACATCGACATCAATAGTCTCTTCAAGGATATATGCAGCTTGTAATTTTACTTAACAATATAACTTTTCCCAATATATTAAATGTGATATATATGAGTCTAAATGTTAATCTACTTTACGAGGCTTTTGTTTATTTTGTTAGAAAATATTTTTTTAGGAATATCTCATTTACTTGTATCTAAGTAAAGGACTTTTTATATTATTTGTATACTTTGTGATTAACAAAATAATGTATGATACCATGTAGTAAGGAAAATAATTTCCTCTCCAAAACAATGGATGTTATTTTCCATCATTATTTTTATATTTAATATTGAATAAATAGAATATTTTATAAATATAAATACTAGTAATGAAATTTTTCCTATCAGATGTTTTCTATGTTGTCATGTCCCAATCTATGACACATGATCAACGTAAAAGGTCACTATTAGAAAATCCTCTGTAAGCCTAACAATGCAAAATCTAAGTCAATCAAAATCATTATCAAATTGATGCATAAATAAGATATTTTCATTTAATTTCTATAAAAAATTTCATAAAGTTTTCTCTATTTTTCGGACTTCCGGACATAAGGCTTATACAACAGATAAAGGCTACATGCCCAATACACAACCTGTACCTCAAAATTCAAAACTAAAACAATCCCGACAACACAAGTCTAAAACCTACTGGGCAACATTCAGACAATACATATGCACATTATAATTATGCCAACTACCAACCTTTACACCATTTATATACCTTAAGCTTCGCAAGAAATGATCTAATCAGTCAAGGAGTAGATCTTAAATCAGATGGGTGAGGGTGGACAATAAGGATGACCTCGAGTTCTACAAAAACTCAATAAATAGATAATCCCTTAGAAAAATCAAAACTCAAGTTGTAGTTCATATTTAAAATCTAAATGGTAAAACATGCATCTATGAAGGTGAGCTTACTAGTTTAAAAGAAACAATCTCAAAATAGATTCTGAAACTTTAATTCATCGAAAAATTCAAGTCAACAAATATAGTAATCAACAATTTAAAGGGTATAATAGAGTATAATATTGTGAGAAATACTTATCATGATGTAATCATAGGTAAAATCATTAAGATTTTCTAAAATTAGCCAATATTCAAATAGCAAGATATTTTGGATCTTCTTTTTCTAAAATACAATTGGAATTCAAAGGATAATTCCTAACGATAACCGTACCTAACAGATATCTTCGTAATATACCAAACACACCAATTAGATATATAGATATTCTCCACCTTATTCTTCCAATAGATATTCTAATTACAAGTGCACTTGAGGGTTTTTTTAAGGAATTTCCAATGGATTTAGGATTTCAAAAACAAGTAATCGATCGAAAAGCATTATGCTACCAGATATATCCAGAGATAAGAAATAGTTCTAATTAGATCATGATATCAGTAATCAAAAAATATTGTCAATCATTCCAGGTAGCATAAAATTTAGTAATATTAGAAATTCCATATCATGGTAAAATGAAATTATTGATTCTATAAATAGTAATTATTATAAAATGCAAAAATATGCTAAGATAAATCATTTTCATATTTATGTATCATATGATAAAAATTTCAAGTCAAACTAA
>JANHAO010008970.1:0-18777 GCA_026873985.1 Saraca asoca | reverse complement strand
CATTGGTACCGCCTGGAATTGTATAGGCCGCTGCAAAGACGACGGTGGCAACAAGGACAGCAACGGCGGAGCACGACTGAGCAGTTCCTTTTATCCAATCTTGTGCTTCCTTAAGCATATCTGCATGCTCTATCTCAAAAAGCTCTCTTGCCGTAAGTTTGTCGTCGTTACAATACAAGATGTAGGGAGGAGGAAGAACCTTCTTCACTCGCTGCAAATACACCAATGCAAAATTATGAATGTGGTAAATCTATTTGATTTTTTATTTTTTTCATTTTGGCAACGTCATGATTAACTATATGAACTAGGATAAAGCTATTTAAAACAATGTTTTAAAAACTTGATGGGTAATTGAATTGATCCAACGAATGATTCAAGGTTTAATAATCTCATCAGAATCAAGTAAGAATTGAACTGAGATTTCAAAATACATAAAAAATATCATATATAATAATAAAAATTATTAAATTATCAAATAAAATTAAATTTATACATATAAATATGAAAATAACTCAAACCATATCAAATTATTTAATATCTTAACAACTTTATTACTCAAATTATCACAAAAGGACTTATATTAAACAATATTTTTTTTTTGTTTTGTGGCTTTTGTCCATAGAAAATGAGGTTATGTTTAACTATTTGGGATATTGAGCATTCAACATATGTCTAATATTAAATAAAATACGATTATTTTTAAATTGAAAGAAAAATAAAAAAAATTAGTTCAACTATGTGAATTGTGACTGGTTCACATGGTTTGAATGGTTTATCACCGATTCATTGATTTTCATAAAACCAATTTTTAAGGTGAACCAGACTGATTTCACGATTGCTTCATAATTTTTCCAATTGAACCAATCAATTCTGTTTTCACAATATTAATTTAAAAGAATGGTTTAATTCGTTTGTTCCTTGCAAAGATATTTTATTATCATTATATTATAGTTCAAAAAATTTCAATGATTAAGATTGATCTGTACTACACACTTTCTACATTTTAGTATTCTTAAATGCACTAAAAAAATTGTTCCCAATATGTGGTTTTAAACACTCATAAATTTGTCCTCTGCAATTATTTTTTACGCACAAGACTAGTTCTTTTTAACGTGAATGAATAAGACTAAAAGAAGCATATACACCAATAAGTAACGAAATGACCTAACATGACAAGATTATAGCAACTTGCTAAAATCTGAAGATGTACGGACACATTAGGACACACACATAGCATTTAAAAGTGTAAAGTATTAAAATTAAATTTTTTTAGCTATTAAAAGCATTATATATAGGATAAACTACCTCCCCTAGTTTTAATTTAATTATATCGAAACTTTTTTATTTTCAAAAATATATATTAATCTCTATTATCTTTTTGTAAGAGGAGATGTAAGTTTATGTTTAAAACATATAAATAGAAAGAATAAGAGAGTAAATGCATATTTATGAAAAGAGAAGAGTATAAATATAGTTAGACTAAATCTCAAGAGTAGTGAAGATAATTTGTCCTCAATGTTAAGAGTTTCATTTGAGTGTCGGATACAAACAAGGTTCATTTTTTATTTTTAACACAATTCATGACTTTATAATATCCAAGACTTCAGTTTTTTAGTTGTTTAGAAGAAGAACAACAACTATTTGAACCCATCGCTTATATAAGATTAAACTTCAATACTTACTTCAAACCACCGCAGTTCGTCTTGAAGTTGGAAGACAACACCAGCTTTGTTTTCTCCATTGTAATAGTCCATTCGAGCAACTTGGTGCAGGAGAGTGCGATTTCTGTTACCCATTTGAGAGGCCAACCGATTCAAAGCTCCATATTCTTTCAGAATCTTATAGATTTTCTTTTGTCGATGCTTCACAGCCACATGCAATACGTTTTGGCTATCCACAGGACTGACATGAGCTATTGCCTCAGGATATTTCTCACAATTCTCTGAACGATTTCTGCAATACCGGTGCTGGCCGCCAAGAGCAAAGGAGTGTAGACGGAAGAATGGATGAGTTGCTCAGTGGATTGGCACTTCTCGAGTACAGATTTCTTTCTGGCTGCGATATTTGAAGGTTGAATCACTGGCAAGACGACCTCTTTTCGTGGTTGTGCATGACATGAATCTTGCCAAGAGTAATCTTCCTTCACCAGAAAATCTGCCAGCTGCTCTGCCAATTTATGATTCTTTTTTGTCTTCCAAATGTTATTAATCCCATCATACTCTACAAATTAATAGTCAAGAATAAAGATTAACTATGGTAAGATTTATATAAATAGGTGGACTATCATAGCTATGCAGGATATACAAGTGCGCACGCTTGCATACACAAAAATATAAAGAATTAACTACTAGTAAATTATATGTTGGAACGTAATCCAAAAAATTCACACTAATATTTCTTACTGTTTTGACACAAAAAAAAAAAAAAAAGGTTTCATTGTTAATTTTTTTTGTTATTTTTTCTATTAAAAGTTGTAACTTTTATATAAAAATGAAAGAATTTAAAAATTTTTTTAATGCAACTTTGAATGATGAAGTTATAACTTTTTATATATTTGTTACAAGTAAATCCCTACAAACTTGCAACTTTTTGTGAACATAATTACAACTTAATTTTATAATTTTTATGTCAAAACTTTCATAAAAACTTGTAAAATCCCCTAGTTGATACCAAAGCATTATACAATCAAGAAGTGAAGTGCAATTCTCACCTTTAGCCATAAATTTCCAAATAGCATAGTTGATCCTTGAAAAAACTGCAATTGTGAATTTTATGTTACACAATCCACATGGTTAGAGTCAACTATAGTTGCACACAAATTTTCTATAGTAAGTATGTAAGGCAAAAACACCTTTTTTTTTTTTTTCCATTTTTCACAAGTACCTGATGTAGTTTGCTTTGCATTTTCTATTTTTCTGCTTTCTATGTCTGTTCCCTTCGCCTTACCATTATCATTACCAGAGGCCTCAAATTCTTGCTCAGGAAGTACTGTCATCCAAATTACAATCAAGAAAACATATCAACATTAAGTATACATAAAAGTTACGTTCAATTTATGATTTTAAATTTTGGATACCATTGCAATAGTAGTTAGGTTGTAATAAACAAAATTGCAGACAGATGCGAAAAAATCCAATCGATGCAGAGTAAAATTACAAAAAATTGTGAAACTTAACGCAACAATATGGTTGCATTAGTAACAAGAGGGATGAATTTACAGAAATATATGAGTTTCTCGAAGAATTCCATGTGTGAAATATTGCTCCGGAAAACAGACGGCATTCTAGATAGCAGTTGAAGGCATGTTAGGTCATTTCCATCCATTTGATGAACAAGTTTGTGAATGCCATCCCTTTTAGATAACCACATAGCAACATCTGCGTAAAGTAGTAAAATTTTTAAGTCCAATTAATCACTAGAAAAATTTTAGTTCAATCATAATACTAAGAAGCTCAATATTACTATTATTTTTTTTATGTCATACATCTATATCTTTAATTTTAGAATCTATTCCATGATAATATCAAGATATAAGATGTTAATAAGAAGTAATATTAACATCTTATGAGTGATATACCACGATTAAAATTTTTTTCCAATTACTCAACCCAAAGAGATAAATAAAACTATTCTCGGATGATTTCTTGGCGACTTAAGATTTTAGCATTATCGATTAGATTCTAGACATGAAGCTTAGAGACAGAATGATACAGAGAGACTCACCAAAATATTGTCCAATAATGGCAATGTGAAGAATTGAAGTGCCATCGTGCCTGTGAAAATGCTTTTCCATATCACCGTTTTTCACATAATTGGCCATATGCTTGAGTATCTTGAGCTTCCCATATTTAGCAGCTCTGTAAACCGGAGTTTCTCCAAGATCATTTCTCAGCTCCAGCAACGGCAATTCCTTCTCCTCCGGCATAATCTTCTCGTCCACCGGCGGCTTCAGATTCTTGTCGTAGTTGAGCACGGCGTCCACCATCTCGACTTTCGAGCAGTGGATGACATGGTGAAGAACGGTGTTTCGATGAGCATTCCCCTTCCGCAGTGCACGCCACCGGTCAGCCGGATCAGGCAGCATATCAAGCAACTCTTTCAGGTATTGCGGCTTGTTCCAGCGGGTAACGACGTGAATGGCAGTGTTTAAAGTCAAGTCGAAGGTCTCTAGTAAAGCTTGTCGATCATTCTGGAAGAATTCCTTGAACTCATTCCAGTTTTTCTCCAAAGAAGCTATCTGAGGTTTTTCCATTTTGCGATGAAATTTTAGGGCTTTTATAACCTGTGATTCAAGATTTCTTCCTAATCCAATATCTTCTGTATCTTTGTTCTTTCCCTCCATTTGATTTCGCAACCCTTCTCTCGTAACATCTCCCATTGATTCTCTCTCTCTCTCTCGCTCTTTTTCCTTCTATCTCAAATTTTGTAAACTGAATCTTTGGGTAGTGTGTTATATATAGAATTTGGGTTGGATGGGATTCAGCTAATTTGAAAATGACTTTAGACTTAAAAATTCTAAAAAGAAAATTCTTATCCAACATCTCTCCCACCAAGGATGCTACACAGGTTCACATTGAATTTCAATATCTTTATCAGCACGTGGAACATAAGAGGTGAGAATAACAAAATAAAAGATAAGAAAGTGAAGTATGGGCATATCAAATTTTTAACTACGTTATAAGGGCTCGTTTCTTTGAGAGAAAAATACTTTCATGTAAATTATTTTCTTAATTTTTGTATATTTAGAGTTAATAAGAAAGTTGATTATTAAAAAGTAAATTTTAGTTGAGAAAAGATAATAGTTTATTTAAGAGAAAGTAATTGCTCACTTTAATTAATAGAAAACATTTTTCTAAATCATCTTATATTACATAATTTTGCACTCTTTGCCATTCTTCCTTTTCTCTCTCTACCCTCTCTCTGCCTTTCATTTTTCTCTCTCTACCCTCTCTACCACTCTCTCTTCTCTCACTACTCTCTCCCAAATCACACAATATTTTTAAATAAAAAAAATAATTTGTCTGCAATCAATTAAGAGAAAATATTTTTTCTTATGTTTGTTCAAACAACAAAAAATTAATCATTTTCTAGAAATGTATTTTCTCAAAAAAAATACTTTCCATAAAATTTTATTTTTCATCCAAACAAACATATCCTAAAAATGGAATCACAATGATATGTTACACAAGTTAAACTATGAAATAAATATAGTTTGAATTGAACTATCTTATCTATTATATTAGTTGGTAGAGTCAATTAAATCATGATTTAATAATTTTTTTATTCACTATCTAGTTCACTCTTTAAAATTATAATTTTCTTACTAGATAAAATCAATTGAACAATAATTCAGTGATTTTTTTTTTCCATTGTTGGTCGAATTCATGTTCTAAAATATTAATTTTTAAAAATTACAGTTTTAATAACGCTGTTCTTTTTGTTCACATTAATAAAAACAACAGTTGGAATGATGTTTTTCATACACAAATCATCGGGAGAGTTTCACTGCAAATTAAATGCCACATAAAGTAATCTGCAACATTGACAAATCATCAGGGGATAAATTATATTCATTTTTTCTAGAATTTTGATGAATTCTATCAATATCTTTTTATTTTCATAATTATATATTATTTTATATATTTATCTTGTCTATTTAAATTTATACTTATTTGTCATTAAAAATAAGAAAAAAGAGTATATATTTATAGAAATGAAAATATGTGAACATAATTAAATTAAATCTCAATAAAAATAAATATAATTTTTCCATTAATGATTAAGAAAGAAGTAAATATATATGTTGTTTAAAATATATAAAATAAAATGGTAGCCGTAAAGAATCACGTGTTTCTTGTCGTATCTGTCTCTCTCATTCCGTTTCTCTTTTCACCAAATACTTCGACTTAACATAAACGGTAAGACACTTGAGTTAGTTTTTATAACTTATGTATGTTTGCTAATTATAGGCATACATTTCAATCTTTTACTTACGTTTGTTTATAAAATATTTTATTGTTTATGTATAAGTAGAAGATCAGTGGAGAAAAATAATTTCTTTTAAAAAAATGTTATTTTTTACTATTATATATTTAATATTGAATAAGTAAAATATTTTTTGTTATTTTCATATTTTATAATTATAAATACAAGTAAATAAAATTATTGTTATAGAAAAAAAATTTCATTAAAACAAATAGATTCTTAAACATATGTTATCGGATTCTTTCACATTAGAAAATTTTTATTTAATTATATTATTTTTTTATAGGAGATAACTTTATTATTAAACAAGTGATATCAATGTTAATGTCAAAAGTAAGTACATATTATAGGGTTAAGATTTCAATTTTTATAAATCTCAATTATCCTTTCTCTAACTAACTTCAACCTCTTTATATTATAAAAAAAAATGATAAATTAGGTAAGTCTTTATTTATCTGATTGTCCTCTCTGGTTTGTCCGGACTTGCAAAATTCACACTTCCCGCCTACCCTCCATCAAAAGTAGTGAAAAAGAAAGGGATTGAAAATAACGTGTTGTCTAGGCTAAAAGAAAACAATGATAAAACAAAGACTTTGGGTCAATCAGCCATTGCGAGATTGAATTTCCAATGTGATTCCGACAAGCAACACTGTAACTTAGATAAAACAAAGACTAGATGGGTCTTTCCCTCTCGTCAACTAAACAAACATAGAAGTGAATTGGTGATTTTCACGTGATTGATTATCAAACTAAATAAATTAAAGCGTGATTAAGACTTTATTAGGTCTTATGAAATGATTGAAAAGTATGAACACCTTATTTTTTCCTGATAAATTTGAAAATTAAAAATAAAATAAAAATATAAAAGTTTAAATTTTATTTTATTTTCAGTTTTTATCATTTAAAAAAAATAGTTTAAATTGACAATAGTTCTGTTTTGTTTTATTAGTTGCTATTTATTTTCATTTTATATATCTAAAAAATATAAAAAAAATAAAGGATAAAAATATTGAAAAATAGTTTTCTTTCTAGAATTTATCATAAAATTTTATTTGAATAAAATTAGCCCAATTAAATATTCATCTTTAATCAATTAGTTATGTTTTAGTTATTTTTTTAAGAAAAGATATAAAGTTGAGGATGATTGAGGGTTTATGCTTTCCCAAAATAATAATAATAATAATAATAATAATAATAATAATAATAATAATAATAATACATCTGAAAAGATATAAAAAAAAGGTTTTGATTTTGTTTTAACAAAAAAAAAAGAGATAAAGAAGTATATTATAACTTTTTATTTTTGTTTTTATTTTTATTTATCTATTTGTCACTTTGTTTTATCTTTTAAAAATTCTTTAGTTTGAAGAATTATAATGAAATAAAAATAGATCGAAGATAACTGATATATAAAGGGCTTTTCCAATTATAAATAAAGAATGTGTCATAGGAAATAGAATACATCAGAAATCATAAAGAAGAGATATTAAAAAATGATAGCGAGAGAGGAGATAAAAAAATATAGAAAAATTGAAAAAAAAATAGGATTAAGGTCATATAGTGGAGGTTAAAAAAGAGAGAGAGAGTGAGAGAGATAATAAGAAAGCTCTGAAAAAAAAAAAAAAAGTCTGGGGGGAGAAAAGATACATCAGGCTAATTTGTAAGTCATCACGTTAGTGTTCTTGCGGGTCTTGCATGACATCATCACTATAGAAGTTCCCTAAAACATTTGAACTGCTGAAGCTTGCTGAAGCATGTATTGAATGAAGAGTTCCACTGAGTTGTGTCACTGGATTTACAGTTGTTTTCTAAATGTCACATGAATGATTTGAGGGGGCAAATACTTTTGGTTTGATATAAAATTTTGTGAAAAAATTAAATATTGTATAGAGACCTTATAACTCAAATTTATGAGCAATCCGACTTATATATAATTTTTCCAATTTTCCTAACTTTAGGAGTATTTTTGTCTTTTTATATGATTTACTTATCCAGTGTGAGTAGGAAAGCACATGACCGCATTTCTTGCAATATTAGCTTCATATCCATTTAAGATGGCACAAAATTTCTATCCCAAGCTATGAGAAAAGATCTTATGTTAACTCGAAAAAAATAAATCTAATTGTGTCTTTTGATCTTTGGCTTAAAATCCTCTTTAGGGGGTAATGTCGACAACTTGGCTAGGACTACTTGGGGGCAAATTAGGGCCTTGTTGTGTGCTCATTCAAGGCTTGTTGGCACTAGTCTAGTGGATCTACGAGTGTATTAGCTTGGTGTCTCCCTCTATACACTATAAACTATATAATGAGATATATATATTAATAAAAAGGAGTTGTTCCTCTCTTAATTTAGTTGTCTCTTACTCATTCCCTACTAAAGGCTACTTATGTGGGGCATTCTTGAGACTCAGTTGCTTGGTTGCTTTAGTTGACAAGCTTATGTTGCCTTTGGACATGTTGTGCAAAGGATTTTGGTTGTATGCATGACAAAATCCACAATGCCCTATTTATCCATCCAACTGTGGCTTGAGTTTGTTAGAAGACTGGCATATTGGCAAAGAGTGGCAAGAGAGCTACTTGCTAGAGACATCTAGTATTAGTGCCCAATTTCTAGAGAATAGATTGTATGGTCATGCAAACTTGACTTCACATTAAGTGCTAGTCTTGCTAAATGTCTAAGGGCTCGCCAGGCAATTAGAGAAGCATGCAGGGAGGTTGGACAAGCAAGAAGGCAAGGTAGACAAGGTTGATTGACTAGTGAGTTAGGTGGTGAGAAAGAGTTCTCATCATGTCAAGGTTGACAATTGGTATTGATGTGGCTTGTCCAAGCTTATAAGGATTGTAAAAGGAGCAAACATTCCTCAAACTTGGAGGTGACATTGTTAAGGACTTAGTTATAAGTATAACAAAAGGTTGGAGCCAATCTTGGGTAAAAATCCAAGAATGTTGCAACTGAGGGAATGTTATTAGTTCATCAAGTGCAAGCATGTGTAGGATTTGATGGGCTTGTTGTACAACTGAGATGTTAGTTATACACTCATTTATAATAACACTCAAGGGAATGCAAACCATTCAGAGGGATTTGAGAATTGATGGTCTATCAAGTAAGAGGAGCCCTAAGAGAAGTCTTGGTCTTGTTAGAGGGCTTGGCCACCCCTAAAAGGATAAGTTAACAATCAACGGAGCTAGAGGGAAAAGCCTTGGTCATGCTAGAATATATGGCCACAATTAAAGGGTTGTAACATCTAGAGGGATGCATCAACTAGGTGATCCAGTAGGAGAAGTCTAAGATGACATTAAAGGGCACAATCATTCAAGTTGAGATGGTCTAAAGGGATCATTTTGAGATGATAGGGAGCTAGCACATCATAGTCATGAGATAGACTTTGCAGCAAAGACCATGGAGCTTACATTTTCTAGTGCAAAAGCATGTTGAGGCTTGAGCTAGAGTGAAAGACTACTCTATGTTTAACCTTTCTAAGCAAAGGTGGGGGAGCCATTAGAGAATGCACACTCGAAGTGGGTTGCGGTGGCCTAAACACTAGAAGTGCTGGTAGGCATTGATCTTTATAGAATTGGTTGTAGTAGCTGTGATAGAAGAGTGTCTCAACTCCAAAATGCTAGCACTAGATAGTGCAAACCTAAGAGGGTTCATGAGGACCATGGAGCTAGAGAGCATCAACTTTGAAAGGGTTATGACGACCAAGATGCCAGAGAGTATCAATTCAAAGAGGGTTAGAGGATCCAATTAAAGGACATGGAAAAGCATGAAGGATTGTTGAACCCAACACAAGCAAATTTGGAACCGAAAAGCATAGTCTTGTGTCTCACATTGGTGTTATGGGACATTAGATGTGGGGCATCCCTGGTAGTAGAGTCTTGAACACCAAGAGTGCACACAAGTCATAAAGGTAGCAAACCAAGAGCTAAAGAGGTAACACATGCAATCTAAAGGTGCAATTCTTTCGAAAGTCCTCAAGTGGTGTTGGCTCAAAGAGACAAGTTGGGAGTGGTCGAGAAAGAAGGTCAAAGAAGTAGGCTGAAGATTCTCATGAAGACTTCACAACCAAATAAGATGATGCAAAATCTTCACTCAGAAATATGAGAAAAGGCTTTATGTCAACTCATATATATATATATATATATATATGTTTACTAGTGCCATTTGGCCTTCAACTCAAAATACTCTTTAGGGGGAGTGTCGATAACTTGTTAAGGGCTCGTCGAGAACACACTAGGCCTTGTCGAATGCTTATTCAAGACTTGTTGGCACTATTCTATGGGATCTAGAAGTGTGTTAGCTCCGTGCCTCCCCTACACACTCTAAATTATGTAATGAGACATATATCAATAAAAAAGAGCTGTCTCTCTTCCTATTTAGTTATATATTTCCTATTAACCACTAGAGGCTACTTATGTCAGGCTTTTTTGAGACTTGATTGTTCAGTTGCTTTAGTTTTTAGGTTGCCTTCAAACATGTTATGCATAAGATTTTAGTTGTACATGTGACAAAATCTGCAATGCCCCCATTTATCTATTCAAGTGTGGAGTGAGTTTGTTGGAACGCTAGTATGTTAGCCCAAAGTGGCAAACATGTGCCACATGATTTCAGTTAAAGAACTACCAACCCGTGATACTAAGTTGTGTCTTTGTACGAAATATTTCTTCCATTTTGTTTGGTGCAAACTTAGCCTCGTCACAACGTTGTAAATGCAATTAATGGGATTAATATTGTTTCAATGTGATCCTTAAGTGTTTTAATACTTGCATTTCTTTCGTTTTGATTATCTTGTTAAGTTTCATTCTCTGTTTATAATACATATATATACATATATATATACATATATATATATAAGTGAGGTGCATTTTGATATTATTATTCCAGCAATTTATCTGCATTCGTTTATGCTTTATGTTTGTTAATATCTTTACTTGGATGATTGTCTTTACATTTTCTTTTGTTTATTTTGAAATCTTATTTATTTGTTTTAGTTCATTCTTTTTCTCTTGGTATGACATGGTGAGTAATCCCTGAAATATTTTTTAATTATCATTAAATTATTTTATATATCTCTTATCTTTATTTTCTTTTGTTTTTTTTTAAATTTGCTAACATATCAAGATGAATACAATTTTTAGTATATTATGATTTTTTGAGGACTTCTTATTTAATTTTTTTTGTTTATCTTTTTTTAATATCTAAATCATGTATTAGAAATAAATTGTATGATAGTTTGTTCTAAACTTTTTAACTAATAATGAGAAGGTAGACTATCTAGTCACCATGTGTCATGGCTATCTCTATCTCCTCTAGGCTTGAGAACAGCACCCCCAAGAGATCAAGGTTTCTAACTTTTTTGCAAAAAAATCATAGAACACAATAGAATTGTGTACATATTTATTTTTCTAATAAAATTTATATTAATCTTATTTTTGAAAATTTGAGAGGATCTTGGGCAAATTTTTTAAAATTTAAAATTTAAAATTATATAAATAAAAATTATATATATGATTTTTTTATCTTTATAATTTATTTCTTTTTATTTTTTTTTACATATAATAAAAAACAGAAAATATTAAAACAAAATAAAAATATTTGATTTTTATAGGATTTTTTATTTTAATTTATGTTTCAAAATTATTTATTTATAAAAATTTATTTAAAATTATTTTTCACTCAATTTTAAAATTAATTTATTATTTTATATAATTTTTTAAAAAATGAAAATAATTTTATGGACTACGAGGGCTTTGACTCTTCTTTCAAAGGTACATAAGCCCTATTTTTGTAGGTTAACTCTGTTTTATTTAAAAAAATATTTTTAAATAAATAATTTGTTTAACTCCATTTTCTCAAACCACATATTAATGGATCCAGCCACATGAGTCAACTTTTTTCTTTACTTTTGAAAAAGTAACTAATAAATACTATTGAGATATTTAAAAATATTACTTTTATTTTCTTTTATCTTTTAAATATCAACATTGTATATTTTAGGGATTAGTAAAACATTTTTAACCATAATCTACTGTATAATTATTTTCTTGTTCATCATTTTATCTAATGAGTATTGTGGGGCCCTAACAACTCCCCATAAACTCTCGAATGGCTTCGAATTCATTGCTTAAAGTGTGCACCCTATTTTGTCTTTAAAACCTAGAAAAAAAATAGAAATTGAAACAAATTAGTCAAAGGAACTCAATAATGAAAACCTACTCTAATATGCAATCTAAAAACATAATTTATCGGAAATAAAGAAAGTATAATCTTCAAAATATGTTAAATGTCGTAACTTTGGAATAAAAGATTTTGAAAATATATTCAAACTTAAAAATTACTAACCCAAACTATTAAATTTTCATTTTGAATTATTAAATCATGCAAAAGCATTATAAATCAACATATTCATGCACAGGAAAATATAACAAATTCCAAATGCATTCATTCTTTTATACTAGATCAATGAAAATAATCAATTTATTATTAAATCTCAATTTAAACAAAGTATAAACCTTATACAAAAATCTAAAAATATTAGAAGAAAAAAAAAACCCATACAATCATGATAATACTTCAAATAAGTTTCTTGATAGAAAACAAGCAAGATCCAATGGCAATTTTCTCATAGTCAACCAAATATTTGTATGGAATTAATCTATAGAACATATAGTGATCTTGATAATATTTAGTTATATAGTTTAGTTTTAAACTTGATGTATATTGCCTATTTAGGAATGGTATTCTATAGTGAAAAATGTAAGAATGCAAAGTTTCAAATTGGGCATTGTACCTTGTAGCATATGACAAAAAAAAGGGAATAGTTGGCTATAATTGTATTGTTTAGTGAGTGATTTACTTATTGGGCTTCATTGAAACTCACTATCTTTTTCCTATTTAAAAAAAAATGCTTTAGGTTGCAAATTTGCTCGTTATGTCAAAGGCTTCCTTGGCAAAGATTAAAGACAAAGTTCTTGGAGGGATACTTTGGCAATAGAAGGGTCTCATGGGTGTATTTATGCTTGAGTTTGACTCACTACTTTTTTTTTTTTTTTGCATTATTGTAGTTTCTGGTGTTTGTTACTGTGAGAAGTTCTATTTTTTAATTTTTTTAAAAAAAATCGGTTATATAAAGGGCATGTGACCTTGGCAAACTTCCAAAAATCAAAGAAAACTTTGCCAAAAAATTTTGTAAAAATTTTCTAGAAAGCATATCAATGACATTGCTTGAAAGTTTTGAGTAAATGTTTTCTTATTAAATTTTTTATGAGTTTTTCTTATTTGGTCATGTCTCATTGAAGTTGTATAGTGTACAGCTTGTAGGAGGGTGCCACAAAATTCTTTCCTATGCCATTCATGCTTCTTAATTTAGGGTGTGACATCAACACAACACCTTATGTATGGAGTTTTGAAGTTTGATATTATTCTAGACTTACACTCTTAAAGAGTGGGTACAAATAATTGTTAGGTGCACTACAAAATACATGATGGTATTGATTGATTAAGAAAGAATTCGTACTCCTTTTCAAAAGATATTTTGATATCAGATATGAACAAAATCAAAGGCCTATGTATTGAATCTATTGATACATACATAAAAGGAGTTTTAAGTGTAATCAATTGTGAGATAGCACATAATCAAATATACATCTATAATTGAACATTCAAATTAGGGTTGACACTTGAACTATACCCTAAGTCCAATTTGAATGTTAAGAGATAAAGGGATTGAATTACATGTTAACATCTTTTCATAAAAGGTTCTAATTTCCAAAATTCTATTTCTGACATTTTGGTGGCCATTATGCTTTGCTAGAAGTCAATCATGATCTATGAATTTACTTGAACAGTTTAGAAAAATTGTGTTAAAATTAAAAGAAGTTTTAATTAAATTAAACTTATAGAAGTTTGTAAATGAATTCATTGCCAACATACATGGAAACCTAATGGGTCATACAAAATAGAATCTCTTTGATCCAAAGTCAAAGGATAATTTAGAATACAAAATGTTTTTTATTCAAGTGTTGAATTAGTGAACAACTTGGAAATTAGAAATGATTAATTAAGTATTCTAATGTAATTAGAAGTGTTAATTAATAAATGATTTAATAATTCTAACAAAGATTATAATCATTAAATAGTAGCAAATTTCCAATGTTGATATTTGAATATTGTTAGAACATTTATATTAACTCTAGAGGAGATCACAAGTGGAGGAATAGTTCCTCACTTAGGAAGTTCTTTTAATTAATGAATTAAAATAATTTGGGAATTATCACATAAAAGAGTTTATGAATTTAGACACATAGTTTGGGCTTATTGGATACAAATGGCAAAAACATGAGGGTTAATAAGTTTAGGCTTATTAAGGAGTTGGACTCATAGGGCCAAGAGGGCAACACATAAGCCTAAAGTATTAACCCAAGTCGTGCAACCCATCCACTTGGAGAAGTAGACAATAGAAGCAATAGGAAACCATATATTGTGCGCCATTCTTACTTGCTCCCCACTTTTCCTTGTGCTCCAATCTCTTCTATTTAAATACGAAATATGCCAACCCTTTGAGTAAGAGACATAATACACTGTCCCTAACACGTGTTGTGTGCCCAAATACTCTCTCAATGTAATCCTTATTCTTTTCTCCTATTTGCATTCAAACACTAACCCTAGCTAAGTGAATTTGTGATTCACTAGAGAGCTGGCACCTTTTAAGCTAACGAGTTGATTTTCCTACTCTACCTATTCTGTGAATATTGGTTAAGGCTTTAAATCAAATTGGTTCATGCAGATTATTGTTGGAATCAAAGATCAAATTTGAAAGAGTTGCCTAAAGAAAATCCATAGGTCTTAATCATACAGCTTGTTAGAGAGTTTAAGGAATTGCTTAAAGATTAAATTCGGATTTCAAGATCGGGATTTTGACAATAATTCTTGTGAAGGTATAATTCAAATTCTTACTTTTAAGTTATTTGGATTATAAAAATACTTTATGAATTAATGCTCAAACAACATGATATAGGAGAGGGAAAAAATTTTAAAATTCCATTATGGATACTTGATGCTTTTGCTCTATTTTTCCCACTAGATCTTGGCCTATTTCTTATGCCATGGGCCATATTAAGTGATAGAGTGTCAACAAAAGCTACCTTGATTTCCTTACAAGCCAAATTTCAAGAGCAAGCACAAGGAGGTGACAAGGGTGGTAGTGAAGGTTTTGATAAGGAAGGATATTTCTTTCATGAGGATTAGGGCAATTTGATTCTTAGAGCCCTAAGAGTAGTAAGACAATAACAAGGAAAGGCACATCCCATCCCTACCAAGGGTTTATCATTACAAGGAGCTGTGCAGGTTTAAGAATACCAGCCCACATAGTGGCGAAGGTAATGGATGATATACATCAAGAGAATTATGTTGAGTAAGAAAATCCATTTTAAGGAGGAGTCTATGGAAGAGCCAAAAGGCATAGTGTTTGTTTGAGGAGCAGCAACCTAAACATACATTTTATCTTCATATGATGTTCTTGCATGTAAATCATCCATATAGTTACAAGGATGAACTTGTCACACTGACTTAAACTCACATTTTTTTAGAGTGTGTGTTTAGTCACAAGAGGAGCTTGTGACAATGATCTTAGAGGGTACAAGCATGTGCAAGCTAGAACAAAAATGACAAATTGCTCTTTGTTCAATCTTATAGACAGTGGTAGTAGGACATCATCAAGGTGTCATGTTTAAGTGATCATGGAGATATTAGGTGGAAGTCATGTACATGTTCGAGGAGTGATGTTGTTTAAGTAGCAGAGTACAAAGCGAAGTATGATAGACTAACAAACCTAACACAAGTAGACTTGCCATCAAGGAATGAGACTTATGTTGCGCAAGCAATCAATGTATCTTACATAGGTGGAATGGGACATTAGATGTGGGGCATTTCCAATAGTAGGTGCACCAAAATGCCTAGTTTGTACTCAACTACAAAAATAATCATCTCGAGGAGCTATAGAGGTAGCTTACCAAGCTCTGTGGAGCCAGAGAGAGTTTTCATTGCTAACAACAAGTTCAGAAAGACAAGTAGAAGAAAGCTAAAGACAAAGTTGAAGAAAAACATATCAAAGACTTCAAAGAACAGTGTCAAACTAAAGTATTGAAGACAAAACATTGTTGATGTACAAAGAGACAAGTGGAGAAGAAGTTAAGGAAGGAGCTTCAGGAAAGTAGACTAAAGATTCTTTCGAAGCTGAGTCAAATTGAGTCATTAATGACAACATTGACATTTTCAAGTGGGGGAGAATGTTACAAGCAAGGCCTTGTGACCAAATTTTACAAGAAAATGTTCTCAGATTCAGTCAAAGCTTGACACAAAAATCAAGCATGAAGAGAAAATCATGGAGCACAAATTTGAGAAAAAATGCATATGTAAATTATTTTTCCTATTTTTCTCTATTTTGAGGATGTTTATGTAATTTTGTGTAAGGTAACTAATCCACTGTGAGTAGATAAGTACATAGTTGTAATCCTTGGATTTTTATCTTCATGTGGAAATATTATAGTCCATTTGATCCCTTTTCAACCTAGGAAAAAGTCCTTATGTCAACTTAGTAAAAAGTATGTTTACTTGTACAAAAAAGGCTTTGACTTAAAATGCTCTTTGGGAGGTAATGTCCTGTAACTAGGGTGGGCATTGTAGTATTAGTCTATGGGACAAGTGTGTGACTTAGCACCTCCCCTATACACTCAAAGCCTTTTAATGTGGCTTTGTGTGAATGAAAGAAGTAGCCTTTCTTCATATAAATATTGTCCCTTAAATTTATTTGCTTTTGGCCACATACATCTGCATATGTTCAAATTTTATGAACACATCCTATTATTGCCTATATGAGTACTTATGTGCTATATGGTGTATAATTGATTGGCTGGCTCACTCTCAAATGCTAAATGAGTAAGTGTCATGTTAAGAAACTAAGTGTTATATGTTCCGACAATCAAGCTACTAGGCCATGACAACTGCAACATTCTGAATTCAAACTTATAATATTATAGTGAAAAAAGCCCTAAGATAACATCAGATATCACTGTACTACTAAAGATGCCGGCAGAGAAGCTCAGCTCAATTAGTAGAAACTATTGGTAAGAATCGAACACATGGCTTACAACTCTTGAAGTCTCAAAAGTAGGAACAATAATCACTAGATCAAATGGCCCAATTATCTTATTGTTCTTTCTTAACAGATCTTTAACATTACTGTTTCAATAAAACTTTTTCTAATTTCTTGTTAATTTTTTGGAATTTTTACAAAAATATGTGTTATAAATTTTATGCAATATTTTTATATAATATATAATTTATCAACAAAAAATCGTAAGTTTAATATTTTCAAGCATATTGAATACTTCTATGTATCATAAAGGACAAGATATCTAACTTAAAAGAATAAAAAAAGGTAAAAAACTCAGTTTAAGTCTTTATTTATTAGCTCCCCCTCTGTTTTGTCTCGACTTACAAAATTCACATAATCACGTTTCCTAACTACTAATTGTCAAAGTAGTAACAAGGAAAGAGTTGAGATATTATGGCTTAGAAAATAATAATAATAATACAAAGACCCAGGGTCAATCAACCCATGAGCTGGAATGTAATTTGGCTAATTAATTAATATTCTCTTTCGAAAAGTTTAAAATTCATGTTTTGCCCACGTGATACAAAAAAATCATAAAAGGACTCATGGGAGCTTGAATGAGATAGACATAACATTTCGGATATCTACTAACGTAAAAAGTTTTATATGTATTAGTAGATCTCACGAATAGAAGTGTAAATAAGTTAAATTGAATTTTAATATTTTCAAACTCGTTCATTTAGACGAACGAGATCAAAGTTGACTCATTTAATTAATAATCTAAAATTGATTATAAACTCAATTCATTTGATTTGTTTACCTCATTTTTTGAAAACTAAATAAAATTCAATTAAAATGTATAAATTTTTGTTCATAATTACATAAAGATTATATCTTCAATTCATCATATTTCAAAATTTCATTCCAAAGTAAGTTATTATTTTATTTTTAGATTCTTCATATTATTTGTGAAGTTATTTGATAAGTTATTCTATTTAAAAGAAATTAGATACTAAATAATTAAAAGAGATCACTTAATAAAAAATAAAAATAATAATTATAATTAGAGTATGATATTTAAAAATAATTATATAATATTATATATTTTATACTAAGATATTATATATAAAATATACAATATATATAACTATATTTTTAATTACTTTTTAAATGAGCTGTTGGTGAGTTCATTGAGCCGACGATAAGGATTCTCAAACCCAGCTTTTTTATTAATTGAACCTAATATTATGTTCAAATATGTTTATTTATTAATCGAACCAAATCAAACCATGTTTTTTTATTGAGTTAAACTTGAATAGCTTACAAATAATATAACTCATATGCACCCCCTGTAAGAATAATCAAATCTATTAATCAATTGGTATGCATGAAATTCAAAATACTGAAATACGATCTGATCTGTAGCAGTCATGATGATGTACTTACAGCTTACAAAACAAAATCAATTAGGATCTTCCTCTGCAATTCCTTCTCACCTCAAGCAGTCTCACAATGGGAGCAAGCTACTCAGATAGACAAAATTATCTCTTATAGAATGCAGAGGGGACCTAGCTAATATATTAACCCTAGGACGCTCCCATCATGGGTTTTAGGATTAAGGCCTGCACTATGAGGCCCACACCAATCAGTAACAGATATCCTAGCCCAATGTGAGTGGA
>JANHAO010008969.1:0-18791 GCA_026873985.1 Saraca asoca | reverse complement strand
ACACTTGTTTTCAAAATTTACATTCAAACAAGTTTTTTATTTTTTAGTTCTAAAAAAACAGTTTTTAGAAACAATTTTTAAAAAACTATTTTCAAAAATAATAAAACAAAAACACCTGAAAACACTTCCAAACAGCCCTTGAATTTTCATTTTCCTGCGTCCCAACCGGATAGCTGGCGATTCCTTCAGCTGATAACCACCACAAAACCAAAGCAACGTATGCTATTCTTCACTCACAACTTATCATTATCCTCTGCCAATTTTTAATCTTTAATAGAATAATTTTATAAGAAATAAGTTTTTATATAAATTTTTTAAAAATATTAAAAATTATTTGATTGATATTAAAAAATAAAAAATTTTAAAAAAATAAATTTTTATATGATATTTAATTCAATTATATATTTCTTAAAAAATATTATTAAAATAATTAAAATATCTTACATAAAAATTATACTTTTTACAAGATTATATATAAATTTTTAAGAAGGTGATATTGTTATTATTTAAATTTTATAAAAATAATTTTATATTTTATTTTATTAAAAATACAAGAAGTATAATAAATAACTTTTCATATTTTATAAAAAATAAGACTTCTCCTATTTTTTTTAAGTTTGTAAACAATCAAATAACTTAAATATATTATACTTCTTAAAAAGTTATATTTTCTATAAAGATATTTTTTTATCAAACGACATCTGACTTTTTATTTCGCATTTTACTATATACAATTTGGATTAATAATTTTACTTTGTGGCCAAAAAAATAATATTTTGCTTTCAGAATATAGAATATATTATATCATTAATAACTTTAAAAAATATATTTAATTACTCAGATAACTTAAGCAAGCTCGGTGAAGGAAAATATCTCATGTGTAAAGTGCCAAACCCAAAAAAAAAAAAAAAAACCGCGGAGAGTGAAGTAACAAAACAAATATAAGAGGCTTACGCTTATCGTACAGAAGAAAATTGTATGAATTTGTACTCTTACATGCAAATTAAGAAAAAAATTGAAAATTTTTTATGTAATTTTAAATAATAAGATTATATTTTTATATATTTATTACACATAAAATTTATATATTTTTAATTTTATAAAAAATTACATGATTTTATAAAATAATTATAATTTTTATAAACTTTTATATTAAAATTTCAAAAAAACTCCAATGTAGAATAGATGCAAGAGTGAAGCCTGCCCAAGTTAAGACCTGAGTTTTGATTGATAGCGTACTCATTTGGTTTTGGTCGTACCTCCACTTCGTACGTATCCTAATCAAGAAACTACAAAGCAACGTCCACCCTTTTTTCATAGCCGACTAAAAGCAATAATTCTTCTTTACTCGTGGTGATGGTAATTATTATCTTTTTCAAATTTTACAATTAGTAATCATAATTTTTTAATGTTGATTTAATATAGAGATAATAGACTTGAATACATTTAATTATTAAGATACTTTAAAAATATAATTAAATATTTTTAAAAAATCTTATATATTAAGAATTTTAATTTTATATTAAATAAATATTTATTTTTATTTAAAATATTAAAATAATAAAAATATTATAGATATAAATGTTACGTGGTCACTTTATTTTATTAACAAAACAGAAAGTACCTGAACAGCACGGAGAGGTGACAAGTGATATCATATCTGATCTCAGTCCACCGTATGACCACTCAACCATTGTATACAGATTTATGAGTTTTTTTCTATATAAGTGGGGCGATTAAGTTAGAATTGTAAGATATAGTTGCAGCTCCCTTTCACATGTCATAATCACACTTTTTTTTTTACCTTCTCACATTCTAATCTCATCAACCAAAGGCAATATAAACAAAAATAGTGCCTTTCATAATTAGATGCCACCCTTTTTCTTTTGTTCCCACTATAGGATTAGCTTGATATGCTTATCTAGGCTCGAACAACTATCAAATAATTTAAGTAATTCTAATCTTAATTTTAATTGTATACTTGAATTTTTAATTACTGTTAATTTCATTTCTTTCTCATTGACTTTTTTCCCATTTTATTAAAAGATAGCTACAAAGTCAAAAAAAAATTATTTTGGATGACAAAATACTCTTTATATATATCTTAATGTATATAAAAAAAAAGAGTATATGATATTATATATTTTGTTATTATTTTTGTGAACAGTTCTCATTTTTAGAGCGTTTCCATATTCTAGATAAAAATTGTAAATTATAGAAAATTTTTGTCATACAATTATTATTGATAGAATTACAAATTTTTACATGTTTGTTATATAAAAATTCACACAAAATTACAATTTTTTTGGTGTGAAATAATTGTAAAATCAGTACAGATGATTCATAAAAATTGTAATTTTAAAAAAAAATAGTTAGTGAAGTGTTAGTATTCACACATACAAGAAAGAAAACATAAAAAATATTTACTAATTTACTTATAAATTTTATATTAGAACACACTATTCAATATGATGTTAGTTTGAATCTATTTTATTGTCATATAATTCTATTAATTTAATAATATACTGTTATAGGCGCATTTCAGTATATGAGGAATCGAGCCAATAGGAATAAGGCTTAAACAAGAGAAGTCCAGCTCACACAGTCAATAATCCGCTCCGCATGAGATTGTTCTAAGAAGATCGGTAACGACCCCAAGCTAAAAATAACTCGCGAGACGCAATACATTACCCAGTCAAAAAGCTTAACGTGATGAGGCACTAGACCACTCTGTATCAGCTATCTGGCCTAGCAGACAAACAAAGGTCCCACCCGCAAAAAGTAACTTGCATAAGCAAATTTATAAAAAATCATTTTATCTTGTACATTTAATACTTGATATAATAGAATTACAATTTATGAAATTACATTTGTAACCTCTTATCCTCTATAAATAGGAGGATGGAGACTATTATAAAGGGAGAGAAGCTAAGATAGCTATATTGAAACTCTGTAGAATCATCTCTAAAGCAATAACATTATCGTAGACGTAAGGATTAGTATTGTCCAATTTTGACCGAATCACATTAAAAATATTCTTGTTCTCATCCGACTTTCCCCACTTCTTTTGGGTCTTCTGTCATTGTTTCATGCTCGCTCAACTGAAATGTAGTTTGGATCCAAAAGAATTTTTCTAGTTGACTGAATTTAAGTAGAATCAAAATCCACCGTCAATATATATCAATTTAAGAAAAAAAATTTAATATAAAATTTTGATTGGTGCTAATATAATAATTTAGAGAATAAACTATTCAACATATATAATTGTATAAAAAAAATTTATGGCTGTCCCTTCAAGTCACAATATAGCTCCCTTAAAAGACACCTTCTTTCAATTCTAAGTAGAAAAAAAATCTCAATTCTATACTTTATGATTTTTTCTTAGACTCAAATCCTATCTATTCATGTAGTGAAAATATATCTTATCTTATCATATCATCGAAATTTTAGTATTATCATCTATTATATTTTTATAAATTAATTAAAAAAAACCATAGCAGGCAAACTTTCATAATTACAAATAAGCCTTCATCGACTCCATATCAGTCAGTAGGAAAAGGCGACATTCCACGGGAGCACATGGGATGGCTCTATCTTCGCTAGAGTTCTTTAAACTGTATTTTGCTCACAATATACATGGATACACTTCAGTTCCCAATCCAACACCAATAAATCAGCAAGTTGCGGAACTAAGTTTGGGCCAAAGCTACAGTTTCTGCACAATCAAACTCAAAGACAAACCTTTTCAAACTCCAAATCTCGTGCCAGCAGCAAACCAGAACGCATGCCTTGGAGCTTAGCAGCTAGAACACCGCTAGTTCTTACTTCTTGAGGTATGGGAGAAAGCCACCGAGTCAAATCGAAAGAATCCTTTATGACATCATCACCTTCTAGACATGTCCCATTAGTACTTAATTTAATTTTACACGAACTACTCCTTTGAATATATTATTCTCGCACCCTTTAAATTATTTCTTGACTATTTTCATCGATTAAGTGAATTTTAAAATTAAAAAATATTTTTTGATTTATCAAAAATAATAAATATTAACATTAAGAATATCAAGAATAGGATTAGAAATATTTTTATATCCAATTATGTGACGTTTAAAGGGAGTAAAACCCTACGGAAAGGGGAAATTTGAGAAGTTTTTAACCAAACATTGTTTATGTAAGCACTTCATTCAAGTTAAATATTTTATGAGAACAAGTGAGGAAGTCAAATCAGGGGCTGTATTGTCAGTATCTGTCTTTTTTGCACATATTTTAATGGGTCATTAAGGAATTATTATTGATGCAACGCAAACTTAATTGTAGATTAACTAATATTATACATATGGTTGTGACTAAGTAGCTATAACTTTCTTGTGTTTGGGGGGCAAAGTGGACAAAGTGACAATCATAAAGTTTAATAAATGTGACAATTGTACCAAAACTTCTTGTGGATTTTTACAAAATGGGAAATGCACGACTTTTTTTCTATTTTAAAAATGAACCCCAAAATCTGATGAAATCAACAAGCAAGTGCAACACGAGCACCAACATACTAAAGAAATTCCACTTTCCATTATGATGCAACTTTTAGCCACATCCACCGGCAAAAGGAGAATGTGACTCACTGCTGCAACAGTAACATTTTCGCTTTTAGTTCCGTGCCATAGCAATTCAACTATAACTCCGTTAATTAGGTGGATTAAAGAAAGTATTGATATAGGTTAAATTAAGCTTGTGAGTTCTTGTAATTTCTTTCTTTATATTTTTTTTGTAATTATATTTTTAGAATTTTATTTATTGTAATTAATTTTCTATCATAACTAATTTAGAAATTTTTATCTATAAAATAAAAATTTATCAATTTATAAAATTATATCATGATGTAAAAATAATGAAAATAGAATTCTAGTCATAAAAATTATTAAGAGAATTAAGAATTATAATTTCAATCATTTATACTTTTAATTATAATGAATTTAATTTTATTATATTTATCTAAATATTTCTTTTAAACTGTACCAATTTATTATTTCAAGAAGTGTTTATTCATTATTATGTCATTGCATAACTTTATAAATCTATAAATGTTAGATATTTTGACATTAATGAACGTTAAAAAATAATTATAAATAAAAATTGAAGACATAATTTCAAAGAAAAAAATTATTATAAATTGAAATAAATTATAGAAACTAAAAATTTAATTTATTGTATTACAGTAATTTTAATTACACTTCTATAAAAACTCAAAGTATAATTCTAAAATCCTGAATGCACCAGGTAATTTTGGAGAGTATGTAAGTGAACTCAATTTTTTTTAGTGTAAATTTAGTAGAAAACAAACACAAAATTATTGGTGGTTTTTTTCATATAAAAGTTTTGAATTGTTATGTATGTAAATATAATTTTTTTTTCTTCTTACAAAATTAAGAGAATTAATAGGGTGAGAAATTGTGGAAATTTAATCCTTTTATTAACATCATTTAAAGAGACAATTAATCTCAAATAACATTATAAACTCACTCAAAAACGTTCTTAACTATAGAATCAGGAATATTTTCGACTTGAGGGCTTCGGTTAAGCAAAGGGCTGGAGAAACAAAGATCACAGAAGTGCACCGTCGCCGTGAAGAAACGGTGGTCCAGATGAGGGTGTATCCAGTGCAGGCTGTAACCTACAAACTGTCGTTATAATGAGACGGTTCTTCACGACTCTCTTTTCTCTGATTCTCTCTCTTCCTTCACCCAACACCCAAACTTTCCTTCTGTTCTCTGTTTCTTTTGACGGTGGAACAAGAAGAAGAAGAAGAAGAAGAAAATAGGGTTTTCTTTTGCTAAAAAAAATAGAGGGAAAACTCTGGAGTAGAAATTATGATTGTCGATGATATGATGGAGAAGAGCATCATCGTCGGCCGTGGAGGTTCTTCTTCTTCTCGATTCTCCGATGCTTTTCCTAAAAGGTACTCTTTGAAGGTCCCCTTTGATTTCTTCTATAGCAAATAATCCTTTTTTTTTTATTATTTCTAAAAATATTTTCGGTTAGAAGTTATAGAAATTATATAATATTTTCTTTCTTTTTATGGATTTGATGGTTTTGATTCAGTGTTTCCCACCTGATTTTGGAGGATTTAAGGAGATTCTAGGTCTAGGTTTAGATATAGTCTTCCTTTAGCGTTTTTGAATTCTCTTCCTCTCTGTCCGCGGGTAGAGATTGAAGAGATATATATTATGTCTATTCTTCTTTTCCCTCATATCTGTCTTCCTCTGTAGAAGTCTAAGATCAATTTTTTGGTTTTTATATAAAGTTAGTTTTAAGAAAAAGTGGTTGGATTTGTTGATTTTTTATCTGGGTGTGTGAGGATTCTGTTATCTGATTGATAAATCTAGGGTTTTGATGGAGGGGAGATATAGTGGGGATTGATATGATGAAGGTGTTTATAAGGTTGTTTTGTTGAATTGTTTTTCGAATGGCAACATTGAACCTACCAGCAATAAAACTCATCAACGAGATGGTGAGGTAATATGGCCGATTCTCTTCTCACATCTTTGTCAATGGAGAATCATCACCCATCCACGCTCTTATCTATGGATTCAAGTGCATCATCACACGAGGAATTGGACTTGGAGATGAATCGGCAAGTCATACTTTCGGGTCCACCGGATATCAATTTGCCCCTGTCAGCGGAGCGCAGCCCACCTCCGCAACCTTGGAATTCTGAACCATGTGATATTTTAGATGTTGGCCTTGGGACTCAAGGCTACGAGACTGAGACTTTTCTCAACATTCCCAAAGCTGGAAGAAAATGTGCGAAGCGTGTTGATAGCATATGGGGTGCTTGGTTCTTCTTCAGTTTTTACTTTAAGCCGGCATTGAATGAGAAATCAAAGGCCCAGATCATCAGGGACAGCAATGGTGTTTCAGGTTTCGATAAATCTGATCTTAAGCTTGATGTTTTCATGGTGCAGCACGACATGGAAAACATGTACATGTGGGTTTTTAAGGAGAGGCCTGAAAATGCACTTGGTAAGATGCAGCTACGAAGTTACATGAATGGGCATTCTCGCCAAGGGGAGCGCCCATTTCCATTTAGTGTTGACAAGGGTTTTGTCCGATCCCACCGGATGCAACGAAAGCATTACAGGGGGCTTTCAAACCCCCAGTGTGTGCATGGCATTGAGGTGCTTCCATCACCCAATCTTATGGGTCTTGACGAGGATGAGCGTAAAAGGTGGATGGAGCTCACTGGAAGAGATTTGAATTTCACTATCCCACCCGAATCAAGTGATTTCAGTTCATGGAGAAACCTCCCCAACGTGGACTTTGAACTTGAGAGACCACCTCCCCTGATCAAAAGTGCTCCAAATTCACATCCGAAGAAACTGCTTAATGGATCTGGGCTGAATTTGTCAACTCATCCGTCTAACCACAGCAACGGTGATGTAATGGACCTATCTCCTGTCATTTGCAAGAAGAGGAAGGACTTTTTCCCACATGGGAATGATGATGAGTGTTACTTGAGTGTTAATCCTCCTGATCGGATTCCAGATATGGAAATTCACCCAAGTGAGCCACACTGGTTGAATGACTTCAGTGGAGTAATGAAGAATGTTTGTGGACCTGTTACGGCTGCAAAGACTATTTATGAGGATGAACAAGGCTACTTGATTATCATCAGTCTACCCTTTGTAGATCTTCAGAGCGTTAAAGTTTCTTGGAGGAATACTCTTACTCATGGCATCATAAAGGTTTCTTGTGTGAGCACCTCACGAATTCCATTCATTAAGAGACGAGATAGAACATTCAAGCTTACAGACCCTTCTTCTGAGCACTGCCCTCCCGGGGAATTTGTCCGAGAAATCCCACTTTCGACTAGAATTCCCGAAGATGCTAATATAGAAGCATACTATGATGGGCCAGGATCAGTGCTTGAGATCATGGTGCCAAAACTTCGCGTGGGATCAGAAGAACATGAAGTACGAGTTTGCTTCCGCCCTCATCTTGGAGGGAATGATCTTATGCTGACTTGATACAATTACAGGCTTTTGTCTAAAATTGTTAGGATTACAGTCGTGGTCGGTACATCGTTGTTTTTACTAACTTCGTACCATATACAGTGTAATCCATAATACAGATGTGCTTCTCACATTTGTCTCTAGCAATTTTTGCTCACTAATTGCCATGGTTTTAGGTTTCATGTATGATGTACCTAAATTTGTTAGCTTATGATGTAATGATAATATTATTAATCTATGAGCTTCCAGTTTTAACTAGTTACATATATGAAGCTATCAAATCTTTGCTTTTACTGGTGTATTTTGAATCTGCAAGACTTGAATTATATGGTAGCTATGACTGTATATCTTGCACTTGAAACAGTTTCCCCATAGAGACTGTCTGTGATTGCCGTCTCTATCTTGTGCCTCCATGTTATGTTTTGAATCTTTATTTCTTGGTGATAGATGTAAAGTGTAAACACACTGTAGTAAGTGGGGAACCAAAGGAACTGCTCCCATAAATACAGCAGCAGCACAGCCACTATCTCGACTGTTGTGTTAGTTATGATGGTTTAAGTAACGAGATTTTTGCTTTTAACTATCGTCAGTGAATGTTGATACATTGTGTAACAGTGAGTCTGCTTTTCGAAGATCTTAGGTTATCTTGATATCTAAGCAATAGTGGCATGGACCAAGTCAACACCCACTGCGGCAGGTTTTTCGATTGAATAATTCTAATCCTAGATGTTTAATCAAAACCCATTTGGACCAGGTTAACATCATCCAATATTGGAATTATGTTGTCTATGCTCATTCTGATTCACTTAATTTATACATTGATTTATTCGAAACATGATGTTATTTTGTATCAAGAGAGATGGACTAAATTAAAATAAATAAAATACTTATTAGGTATTTCTTACTCAAGGTGAGTAGCTGCCTATTACATAGTGCCAGGTTAGATTACCATTGCTGTCCAGTTTCAAGAAACAAATAAGAACTCTGTTGTTTGGAACAATTTTTTAGAAATAATTCAATTCATTTACAAATGAATTCTATTGTTTAAAAATTATGTTCAAAAAATAATGATTTAAATTTATTTACAAATGAATTTTTTTGTTTGAAATATATTAAAAAATATATAAAATTTAATTAAAAATAAATTTTGATGGTATCATAATAAATAAAATATTAGAATGAGGATAAAGTTTGTTATATAATATATTTTAGGCAAATGAAATAAATTCTATCCTTAATAATTTTGATGGATTCTTATAATGATAAAAATGTAATTAAACTAAGAATTATAAATGAAATAAAAATTCTCTTGTCTTAAATCCAAATATCATTTAAAAAAGAAATTTGAGAGAAATGAAATTTTATGGTGTAAATAATGTCACTGTAAAAGAGGTAGAATTATATACAAATAATGTGATTTAATTGTTTTACAGAAATAAAATTATTGTAAATTAGCTTTACTGTGTATGTAGCACTTTTCCAATTTTAATTAAACTATTTCCTGCTTTAGTAAAAGGAGCAGAAACAGAATGAAAAGCAAGCAAGCAAGCGATTGGTACAGTATACATTATTGCATTTGTGCTTCCATGTTTGATGGTCAAGGTCCGCGTCTGGTGAGATGATTCTTTATTTTGTGTGTGGAACACCAATTGGGTCCAAGTTCCCATGGTATGTCATTTTCTATCAACAACTACTTTTTTCTATTTTCTTCCAAATTTGAAAAACTTAAGGCTCTGCCAATTGACACATGGATTCCACCGGCTAATTTTTATTTTTCTGGGCTCAGTGAAGAATGGTAAGGTCCACACCTCCCGCATTGGTTGCATGGATGCCCGGGTAGCTTTGGTGGAGAGCAACACCTTCTATCTTTTTAGGATTTGGTATCTAGGAAGCCATTGATTTTATGACCAAAGCAGAACTAAATGAGATAGATTGAGGGAAATAACAAAGACCACATCGTTGTCTTATGGTACGGGCCAACATGACTGCCACACGTTCGGATTCTAGCCATATGTTATAGATCACATAATAATTCAGTGATTATTCACGTATATATGTTGTTGATGGATATTTGTCATGAGAAATTAATTCTCTTTGTAACAAATTATTAAAATAAAGGAAGCTTTGATTACGCAAAGTGCAAATTTTTCATATCACCTGTTAACGGGGATATTAACCGAGCCTTAAATCTGCAGATCTAACGGACTAATCTATAATTTTTTTATAGATTGAATTAGATAAGTAACAATCCGTTTAAATATAAATCAATCAATTTAACATCTTAAAAATATTAAATTAATCTCAAATTCACAGACCTAACAAACTAATCTATATTTTTTTATGAACTGAATTAAATGAGAATAAACCCATTTAAATACGAATCTACACAAGTCAAACTCATTTAAACCCGCATCCGCATGTACCAATCCCACTCCACAAGACCGACCCATTTAACATCCTATCTGCTGATTAATATTTAATACTTAAACGAAGTTTATCAACTTTAGACATTAAATATTAGATGATATACCCATCATGCCTAAGAAATCAGGCGAATCAAGATGATGTCTAAAACGACATAACAAAATAGAATTTAACCGAAAGATATCTTCAATCCATCCAACCAAAATATCAGAAAATTAACACAATTTAAAGGCAATTTAAAGAAGCAACTTAGAGAATAAATCATAAGTCTGACACAAAAAAGCTACTACTGCAAGATAATTTAGTCCACTTCCTCAATCTTGGGCCCAGCACCGCCGCCAGAAGTAGGAGCATCATCATCCATAGCACCACCCATGTCACCACCAGCACCCTGGTACATCTTGGCAATGATGGGGTTGCAAAGGCTTTCCAATTCCTTCATTTTGTCCTCGAACTCATCTGCCTCAGCAAGCTGGTTGCTATCTAGCCACTGGATGGCTGCCTCGACGGCATCCTCAATCTTCTTCTTGTCAGCTGGATCCAGTTTTCCCCCAATCTTCTCATCCTTCACAGTGTTCCTCATGTTGTAAGCATAGTTCTCCAATGAATTCTTGGCTTCAACCTTCTTCTTGTGCTCTTCATCCTCAGACTTGTACTTCTCAGCCTCTTGAACCATCTTCTCAATCTCTTCCTTGGATAGTCTACCCTTGTCATTGGTGATTGTGATCTTGTTCTTCTGGCCAGTAGTCTTATCCTCAGCAGAGACATTCAAGATACCATTAGCATCAATGTCAAAGCACACTGTAATCTGTGGAACACCCCTGGGAGCAGGTGGGATGCCGGAGAGTTCAAATTTTCCAAGCAAGTTGTTGTCCCTGGTTCTTGTTCTCTCACCTTCATAGACCTGGATCAACACACCAGGCTGGTTGTCAGAGTAGGTGGAGAAAACCTGCTCTTTCTTTGTTGGGATGGTAGTGTTCCTTGGGATCAAAACAGTCATCACCCCACCAGCAGTTTCCAAACCAAGGGAAAGTGGGGTGACATCAAGGAGGAGAAGATCCTGAACCTTCTCGTTACCCTCACCACTCAAAATAGCAGCTTGAACAGCAGCACCATAAGCTACAGCTTCATCAGGGTTGATGCTCTTGCAGAGTTCCTTTCCATTAAAGAAATCCTGCAGAAGTTGCTGGACCTTGGGAATTCTGGTGGAACCACCAACAAGGACAACATCATCAACACTCCTTTTGTCCATCTTTGCATCTCTTAAACACTTCTCAACTGGTTCCATACACTTCCTGAAGAGATCCATGTTGAGCTCCTCAAATCTGGCCCGGGTAATGGTGGAGTAGAAATCAATTCCCTCATACAGAGAGTCAATTTCAATGGTGGTTTGGGCAGTGGATGATAGAGTTCTCTTAGCTCTCTCACAAGCTGTCCTCAACCTCCTAAGTGCTCTGGGGTTGCCACTGATGTCCTTTTTGTTTTTTCTCTTGAACTCCTGGACAAAGTGGTTCACCATCCTGTTATCAAAGTCCTCACCTCCAAGATGGGTGTCACCAGCTGTGGCTTTCACCTCAAAGATACCCTCTTCAATTGTGAGTAGGGAGACATCAAAGGTACCGCCACCAAGATCAAAAATCAAGACATTCTTCTCACCGACACTGGTTGCCTTCTTGTCAAGACCATAAGCAATAGCTGCAGCAGTTGGCTCGTTGATTATACGCATGACATTAAGACCAGCAATGACACCAGCATCCTTCGTGGCTTGTCGCTGGGAGTCATTGAAATAAGCAGGGACAGTAACAACAGCATTCTTAACTGTGGAGCCAAGATAAGCCTCAGCAATCTCACGCATCTTTATAAGTACCATGGAAGAAATTTCTTCTGCAGCAAATTGCTTCTCTTCACCCTTGTAGTTGACTACAATCATGGGCTTGTCACCAGTGCCAGGAATGACCTTAAAAGGCCACAATTTAATGTCATTTTGAACAGAGGCATCAGTGAATCTGCGACCAATCAACCTCTTGGCATCTGAAAGAGTCAAAGCATTAGAACAAGTTTTATCTTGTGCTTCAGGCAAAATTACAAGACATCCGAATCTAATGCACAGAAATATCTAGCAACTTGAAGCATCAAGCAAACAATAAAACAGAGTACAAGTATATTGACTTTTTCATGTAAACCAATTACAATCAGAACTAACCATTTAATTAAAGGAAAGATACTATTGACTATAGTCAAAATGCACAGGCAAAAACAAAGTCAACAACGTGTAAACTCTTAGTCATGTTAAAAATCATTATCAGTCCGACCGCCTATGAGAAGATCATATGAAGTTTTATAATTTTTTTTAAAGCTAAAAACAAACATACTCAAAATAACAATTCTCAACATTTCTAGCACAGAAAACTATAACTGCTATCCGGTAAAGCTAATAACTTGACATATAACCCTTCCTAGGCCGCCACGTAAGGCATACAAAAATCATAGCCAAAGCTAAATAATGAAAAAAAAAACATCTCAAAATAAAGCAAAGAGAAAAGGTAAGATCTTAGATCCACCCAAAATCATGAATCGAAAGCGACAACCTACATCAGTATTTAATAATATTTAACATTCGCTAAGCAATCAAATCAATTGACTTAGGACTGCAAATATAGCATATCCAGCAAATCAACCAAAAACTGCCTTGTAACTAACAGATTTACAAGCACTAAGTAGCAGGTAACCATATAATAAGCTCAATATAAATATCTAAAAAATAAAACTTTTAGATCTAAAGGCAAGGTAAGAAATGAAGGCAATTTGCGTAGTAGATCTTACCAAAAACCGTGTTTATGGGGTTCATGGCGACCTGGTTCTTAGCAGCATCACCGATCAAACGCTCGGAATCGGTAAAAGCGACGTAAGAAGGAGTTGTTCTGTTACCCTGGTCGTTGGCGATGATTTCAACACGGTCATGTTGCCATACTCCGACGCAGGAGTATGTAGTGCCTAGATCGATTCCGATAGCAGGACCTTCTCCTTTTCCGGCCATTGTTGGTTCACACTGTGACGGCGGCGAGTGAGAGATCTGAGAGGGAATAGAAACCACCGTACAGCTTCTATATTATTACTGGGTTTCAAGAGGAAGGACAAGAAGTGGGAAAGTAGACTTATATAGTATTACGTTGTATTAGGGTTTCCAGAATGTTCGGATGCCCTGTTGTAGGGACATAAGAACCGTTCGATCTGGGGCGCATCCTGATGATCAGGGTCGTTTCTTTTGTGATGGGCTGACTTCTTCGTATATACCACATGTATTCAACTTATTACTCATCCCACTTGATTCTTTTTTCACATAAAATCTTAGAAAATATTTGAGATTCCATTATTGAATTTATCTTATCTTTTTTTAACATTTAAATTTCATTTATTATTAATATATATCAATTTTACATCATTATTTATTTATAAATTATCACACATTATTAAAAAATTATCAAAATTTTTCTATCATTAATTAAAATTCTTAATTATTATTTTTAATGATGTGTCATTTTTTTATTTTATATTATTATGAAAAGTTTTACCCTTATAATAATCAAAATTAATCTTTTTTTGTTACGTGTATGTTAATAATTATATTTTTATTTATAAAAATAAAATTTATTAGGTTTAAAATCTAAATAAAAGCTCCATTGATCAATAGCAATATAAAATTTTATGAAAGATTTCCTATGGAATAATTTGTTCTATGAAGTTTACCATCAGATTGTTGAGTGAAAGCATGCATATTATACTTGTGATAATAAGTAATTAAACTTTTTCATGAAAAAATACTTACTTTTTTAATTTCATCATTTAAATAATAAATTTTTTAATTTCATCATTTAATATTTTAATTTGAGTCAATTAAATAATAGTAATAAAAAGATTGATATGTCTTAATAGAATTATCCTTTCACCAATAAAAAATGACATAAAAAATAAATAGATTTTATTTTGAACTTGATAAGTTTCATCCTCCTTAAAGTTTCTGAACATCAAATTCAACATTTAAACATGAATTAAAAAAATCTCTTAATATAAATAAAATTAATAAATATTTTTCATAGTGATAATATTTTTTTTATTTTAAAAACACGAGATCATATAGAAAATTATAAAATAATAATCATATTTAGAATCGAGAGAAAAGAACTACCATTGGATATAAGAATGAGAATTTGATTTTTATTTTATTAATTGACCTTTCGTTAATTTTTAATAAGATTTACATGTATTTTTTCAAATAAAAAATTTATATTTTTTTAATTTTTACAAAATGAGAGCAGAAAATCTATGAAAATGAAGTCTTGGACTATGTTATATTGCTAAAGGGAAAATAGTCTTTTATTTATCATTTTTTATATTCCTATTTGACTAAAACAAAACAGTATCTTCTCTTTTTATATTAATGGGTTTATTTATTTATTTAGTTTATATGTTTCATATCATCATTTAATATTAGTGTGATTCAATTGTCTCAAATTAAAAATTAAATAATGAAATTAATAAAGTTTATCTTTAAAAGATAAAATTGAAGAAGTCAATATCTTTAAAAAATGACTTTGCTTTTAATTTATGCAAAAACTACTGCACTCTACTAATATTTTGTAATATCAATGCAAATAATGACCTTTAAATCTTTGTTTTAAAAAAAGGATTTTGAAAGATTTAGTTTTTCTAATTCGACACTCCTAAATTTGTATGATAATATATTTCAAATATCAAATGATAAAAAATTATATATATGCATATCATAGTATACAACTGCTATAGTTCAAATAGACCATAGTGTTATTCATGCATTGCGAATCTATATATCAATGAAATTTAAAATCTATCCATTATTAGTGTAAAATGTTTTACTATTAATAAATAAAAAGATGGTCGCTATTAAAAAATTAAAAGTAATTATAAATTTTTATCAACAATAAAAAAGTTTGAATAGATTTTTAATTATGTGAAAATACATAGGTGGATGAAAACTTACTTTCACTAATGGTAAATCAAATTTAAATCTATATCACTAATAGTAAAATTGATTTGATCAAGTAATTAGTGTGGAACCTTTATGTTTAAATATGTTTTATTCATGTTTTGATGATGATTAGTTTATTATTTGAAAATTTTGTTTATACAAAGAATGCGTTTTAACTGATTTTTTTCCAGTTGCTTTTTGCTCTGCAATTTTTTTTAAAAATATGTACAAGCATAAATATCCAAGTTGTTTTTATACTATACTTCTTTATTTCTCAGATAAATGATTTAAAATAATTCCATGCTAATTATTTCTAACTTGTGCTTAAATGAGTTAATTAAAATTCTTTGAGACTTTCTAATATAAAATGATAAATTCTGATATAATCTTATATTATTTTTTGCTTTTTGTCATAAATCTGCAACATAATTATTACTATGGTTATATATGACATTTCATTTAAATGGAATGCTTTGGCTTACGTATATGCTATACTATATCTTTAAAACATTATATAAGTGTCTGCTCTTTGTATCGTCTCTGGAAAGTTTATGTTATCTAAGTTGCTTTTTGTATTTAACACATACGTAGTGCAGAGCTCTATAAAAATCTGGTCCAATTAGTTGCTTTTTATCATTTGCCACATCATGTTGAGCTAAAAGATCACATGTAACAAGTTAACATTTTGAAAGAGCAACCAAGCTGAGCAGGCTTACTACACAGTGATAATGACAAATTTAGAAGACTTTAAAAGTGTCTGAAAGAGTAAGCTAAATATTTTGAGCTCAATAAAGACCTTTCTACTAAAATTTCTGAATTCAATTGAAGGAGCAATCAACATGAGCTGGCCAACTATACTTTGATGATGACAACTCATCAAAAATTCAAATTTTAACTAAAAGAACAAGTTACACCAAGTCCAATGCATCTGATTAAGAGTGCCAAGTCCCTAGACATTTCTGGAAAGAACAAGCAATATTCTTGGGATCTTAGATGCTTTTTGGTGTCTAACTCATCTATAAAAGGGAAGATGGACTTCACTTCAAATCACACAAGTGAATCTCCTTCCTTCATTAAGAATGCTTCTCTTTCTAGATCTAAATTCTTTTAAATCTTCTTTTAAACTTTTTCACTTGCAAATATACACTTTAAGAGTGTGAGAAATATTGTAGTCTCTTTGAGACAAATCTTTTTTCATTCTTGAATTTTGTAAAATATTCACTAACAAAGGGTTAAGTGTGAGTAAAACACTTGTAGTTAAGAATTTTACCTTGGTGAGAGATTAAAAAAAATCTCAAGTTGAGAGATTGGATTGCTTGGTCCTTGAAAGTTCAAGTGGAAAAGATTGTAAAGGTTATGAAAAGAAAAAGTGCAAGTAGATAACCTTTAAGGTTAGTTTTGACCTTAAGAGAAAGGAATAGAACTAAAAAGATGATTTTTTCTTTAGATCATTAAAACTCTATATATCGATACTATCATTTTCTTTCCCTACTATTTTATTTTTCAAGCACTTTAACTTGCTTATTTCTATTTGCTATTTACTTGATATGTCATACAAATTATTTATTTGCCTTTTTGGGGAAAATTTTTTAAATATAAACTTTCCAATTATTTTGAAACATCAATTCATTTTGTTTTGGTTAATTTGTCCCATCAATTAGTTGATTTAAAATTTGATATCACTACAAATTTTATTCATTTCTTTTTGTGTGATTTATTCTTACATTAATTATAATACCTAACGCCCTCACTAAATAACTATTATAAATATTTTCTTTTATGAGTTATGAATATTTAAAATTTATAAGTATAAGATTTGTAGAGTATATCTTCAAATGATTTCAATACATGCTTTTACTTGATAATTTACAATTTCGCAATACGTGTTTTAGGTGTTTTGATTTCATCAATTATTCTAATAATTGTTATGAACAGCAAATAAATTAATTATTCTTATTTCTAACTACTTAGTGATAGTACACTTTAAAATACTTTATCTATTACATTAGATAGATAATTAATGTACATTAAATAGACTATAATTTTATTAATAATTATTTTGAATAATAAATAAATTATTTATGATTATTTTAAATTTATAAAATGTCCTTTATTTTGACTATTAAATGGACACTCAATTTATTTTATGATAAGAGTTAAGATTTAAATTTTATTAAGTGTCCTAACATGTTTCTCCTTAATTCCTCTATTAAGTCTCTTACTTACAAAACAATAAAAAAAGAAATAGATGTTTCCCCTTCTCTCAAAACGCAAAGAGCAAACAAGAAAGAGAAGTTGAGTAAGCTAGTAGCTGTTTCTCCCAGCGTCCAATGTCCAACCACCAATAAAGTTCACTAGTGTCACCCTAAAGCCTAGTATTTTCCTCTCAGTCGATGTCACGACTCAAATCTGTGGCTGTGGCCATGACTAATGTGAATATCAATTCCTGTCCGACGTGAATATTAATCCTTGATTGATATCACTAGCCTCTAACTTGTTTCTATTATCCATTTCTGCACAGACCTACTTCAATATTTTTTAATCATATATACCTAAACTCATTTGGTTAGTTAAGAAATCATAACTTATAGAAAAAAAGGAGACACATTGAAATGTAAATATAATTTTATTATTTACAAGAGCATTGCCCAAATAAGGCACATGCCTTTAAGAACATTAATATTAATGGTTTTCCATCAAGTTTTCAAAAGACATGAATTATGAGTCATCCCCTATATTGTCCCATATATCCTCACAAGGGCAAAGATAAACCAAAAAGTTAGATCAACCTATAGCTTGTCATGGAACCAAAAGATAGATTAAACTAACAAAGCATTCGTGGTTACTCTACGGCCCTACTATATACAGATTTTGAAAAGAGTTGCCAAATATGAAGTCTAACAGTAGATACCCTAAAGATCAAATCATCCCATAGCCATCATCAGTAAGACATTAAGGAGTTCTAAGGGTATGACTTCTACTTCATGTAGGACTTCACATCTGGTTAAATTTAGTATATGACATAATAGATTCTAACTTTATATGTTCCTAATGGATTCTCTACAATGGTGGTGAACACTGTTAGATCGGGCTCAGCCAAGAAGGGAAAATTTCAAAAAAATTTCTCAGAAAACCCTCACAGCGGCCGAACCCCATCTCCCAGAATCCCTTGTGTAGAGGTTTCAATACACTAAATAAATACAAGGGAGAGCTTAACTAACCTTTAATCCAGCTCCTTGTACAGCGAAAGTCTTTGATTTCTCCGGTCACATCAGGAGTCCAAGTGTCCTCCCTCCACTGGTATCCACGCCGGAGAAGACTCTTGACCTTCTCAGCTTCTCCTTGTGCTAGCAAGG
>JANHAO010008968.1:0-18795 GCA_026873985.1 Saraca asoca | reverse complement strand
TCCATAAACAAAGCCAAAATTTTCAGAATTAACATAATGAAAACACTTTAGAAAGAATTAACAAAGATACCTATAAACAAGGACTCATTTATAAAGAATCACTCTTATACTTTAATTATTTAAATCTAGGAACATCAAGATAACTCTATTTTCATAGAGTTATCACCAGCCCTTTGGTCAAATGCCGTGTTTTCCTAGCCATTCTTGGAGATGTGCCCAGGGTATGGTTCAAGAACCAGTTCACAGTATTAGAAGCTGGGAGGAGTGCCAAAAGAAATTTATTGACCAATATAGAGCTCTGAGGAGATAGCACGCACCATCTTGTCACCTTGCCACAATTTTTCAGTGGAGAGACAAGTCATTGAAAGATTATATCACTAGGTTCTGCAGTAAGGTGAATAATGTAGACAACCCTTCAGATGATAGCATTTTGACAACGATCTCAACAAGTCTTCAGAAAGATGAAAAGTTATACGAGAGTATTTACAAGTCTCCGGTAAGAGACCTAGGAGAATTTTATGAGTGATCCTCAAAAGAGGTCAGATGGGAGGAGACTTTCAATTCAAAAAAGCTTGGATAGAGAAGTGAGGTGGGTAGATCTGCCTTCAGTTAGAATAAGAAGGGGAGTAGCCACAGAAAGTGCAAATTGAATCAGAATGTCAATGCTAAAGTTCAACTGGCTAAGAAAGTGAGGAGGGAGTGACCTGAAGCTCAAGGTTACTATGATAATTACAGCATCTTATCTGACACTTCAGATAGGATATTTGCCATAGAAAAGCACCAAGAGGATTTTGGCTGCCCCATGCCCTGAAAACCCCGCACAAGTACAAGGATGCCAATAGGTTTTGCACCTATCACAATGATATTGGGCACAACACCTCAGAATGTGGTTCACTCAAAGACATGATCGAGGATATGATTAGAAGAGGTTATTTGGGAGATTATGTGGTGTGACCTACAGGACAACAACCCCAGCGATCCCAATCATCCGCTCAACTATCCCGATAGGCTGAGCAAGAGCAATTGCCTGTGGTTAACACTATATACACCATCCATGGTGGGCCGCACATTGTAGGAACTTTGCAAGGATCGCATGAGCGTTACGTGTGAAGTGCAAGCTATGTCTTATTCACAAATTGTAAGTCAGAAAGGCCCTTTAAAAAAGCTTATACTACTTCTAAATGTATCAGTTTTACGGATGATGATGCATGAGGAATTCGATCACCCCATAATGATGCTCTAGTCATATAGGCAAAGGTTAGCAACACCGAAGTATGGAAAATTATGCTGGACATAGGAAGTTCAGTGAATGTGATGTACAAAAGGTGCTTTGAGTAGATGGCTTTATCAAAGATGCTATCTTTCCCATAGGACAACTCAGACTCCCTCTCACCTTAGGGGACCAAAATTGTCGAGCCATAATGCCAGCTGACTTCCTAGTCATTGACTACCCTTCAGCCTACAGTATAGTATCGGGGCAGCCTGTAATGAATGACCCCCACGATGTGAAAACCCAGCTGGCCAACTTTCTAAAAGCGAATCTGGATGTCTTTGAGTGGAATCATGAAGATATGGTGGGGATTGACCCCAAAATTATGTCTCACAAGTTAAACATAGATCCCCTTCATAAATTGGTTTGCCAAAAGAGGAAACCACTGACTACCAAATGATCAATAGCTCCCAAGGAGGAAGTAGATAAGCTTTTAGTTAACAAGTTCATCTAGGAAGCCCATTACCAGACCTAGGTAGCAAACCCTATTCTAGTAAAAAAAAAAAAAGGAAGTGGAGGACATGCATAGACTTTACTGACCATAACAAAGCTTGTCCAAAGGACAGTTTCCCATTACCCAGAATTGATCAGCTCATTGTTGCAACAGCCAGACACTAGCTCCTTGGCTTCATGGATGCTTATTTAGGGTACAATCAGATACCCATAGAGCCCCAAGATGAAGAGTACACCTCATTCATTATAAATCATGGACTTTACTATTATAAAGTGATGCCTTTCGGACTGAAGAATGCAGGAGTGACCTTCCAACAGCTGGTCAATAAAATGTTTAGAGAACAAATTAGGAGGAATATGGAAGTCTATGTAGACGATATGCTTATAAAATCCAGGCAGGTTATGGAACACATGCGGGACTTAGAAGAAATATTTCATATCCTAAGGAAGTATCGGATGAAGTTGAATTCATTGAAGTGTGCATTTAGAGTGTCTTTAGGAAAATTTCTTGGGTTTATGGTAAATAGCAGAGGGATTGAAGCAAATTCAGAGAAAATCGAGGCACTCATTAGCATGAAGTCCTCGACTGGGGTTACGGACGTACAAAGCCTGATTGGCTAAGTTGCTGCACTTGGTAGATTTATCTCTAAGGCAACTGATAAATGCAAGCTATTCTTCGATGTTCTGAGGAAGGCTAAGTGATTTGAGTGGATTGAGGAATGCTAAACTACCTTCTAACATATGAAGGAATACCTAGGCCAAGCTCCACTATTATCCAAACCACATGAAGGTGAGAATCTCATTCTGTACTTGGGAGTGTCCTCGCATGCTGTCAACATAGCCCTTGTTCAGGATGAAAATGCGAATAAACTCCTTGTCTATTATGTGAGTAAAAGGTTGGCAAATGCAAAGGAGAACTACATGCCAATAGAGAAGCTTGCCTATTGTCTCATGATCACTTCTAGGAAACTACGACCTTACTTCCAGGAACATACCATTGAGGTGCTCACTCAGTACCCATTGAAGCAAACATTGTAAAAGACAGACACCTCAGGGTGTTTTCTTAAATAGGCTATCGAGTTGGCCCAGTTTGATATACAATACAAGCCAAGGTCAACAATCAAGGGACAACTGCTAGCAAACTTCATTGCAGAGTTCATTGGACCAGTGGAAAACAAAGCAGGGACTCCGAAAAAACCATAGTGGCAACTTTTCATAGACGGGTCCTTTTACAAGCAAAAAGCAGGGGCAGGAGTATTACTAATCAGTCTAGAGGGACACAAAATCCTCTGCGTGCTACGATTTGAATTTCAAGCCACCAATAATGAGGCAGAGTATGAGGCACTGCTTACAGGACTTTGTTTAGCAAGAGAGGTACAAGCTGAGAATCTGAGGATCTTTAGTGACTCTTAACTTATCGTTTGTCACATAAAGGGTGTGTACCAGGCAAAAGGATCAAGAGTGGCTACTCACCTCCAAAAAGTTCAGGAGTTATTGAATATTTTCCAAAAACATAAGATCAGTCAAGTCCTATGAGCTCAAAATATGCATGCAAATGCACTGGCTCACTTGGCCACAACCAAAGATGTGGATTTCTTGGGTACAGTCCTAGTGGAAACTTTCTCGTCACTAAGCATTAAGCAAAAAGATGTCCTAACAACAACTATTATGGCTTAGGACTCGTGGATCAGCCCAATCTTGAAATATCTGCGAGATGGTGAGCTCCCAGAAAATAAGTTAGAAGCTTGCATTCGAGCTGTTAGGTACTGCATTATAGATAATGTGCTCTATAGAAGGGGCTTTTTAGCTTTGCTCCTCAGGTGTATCAACGGCCCTGACTGTGACATTGTCCTTGAAGACATCTATGCCAAGCATTGTGGAAATCAAGCTAGGGGCTGTTTCTAGCTCAAAAAGAACTCCAACAAGGTTTTTTCTGGCCAACCATGAAGAAGGACACAATAAGCCTTGTTAAACAATGTGATAAGTGTTAAAGGTTCTCCAAAGTTCCTCAAGCTCCTTTAACCAGTCTTCAACAAATGGTTAGCCCTTGGCCCTTCGTGATATGGGGCATTGATCTGATCGGACCTCTCCCAACAGGTTGTGGCAATTGCAAGCATGCAGTAGTCACCGTTGACTATTTTACAAAATGGGCTGAAGTGAAAGAGTTGACTAAAATCTCTTCCTCAAAGATTGAAAATTTTGTTTGGAGTAATATCATTTGCTGGTTTACAATTCCCTAGCAGATCGTAATAGACAATAGGGCTTAATTCACAAGTGAACAATTCATCAATTTTCGTAGTGATCTCGGGATTGAAAAGAGCTTCTCGGCGGTAGATCATCCTCAGGCCAACGAACAGGTCGAAGTCATGAACAACATTATCAAGCAAATCCTATAAATAAAAGTGAAGGCTTGGAAGGGAGCATAGGTAGACAAGCTGTCGAAAGTACTATGGGCTTATAGAACCACGGCTCACAGTATGATAGGAGAGACCGCCTTCTCGATGGTTTATGGATCTAAGGCGATGATACCGATGGAGTATGAAGCAACTTCTCATCGGAGAGCAACTTTCAATCTAGAGGAAAATGGTCAGCTGCTCCCTGCAAGCCTTGACCTTGTTGAAGAGCTAAAAGACACAGCTTACCTCAGAATTGCAACTTATCAAGAGCAGATTGCAAGGTATTATAATAAAAAGGTTCGAACTCAGAGTTATAGAGCAGACGACCTCATATTATGACTTATTTTGCGTAGAGCTTGCAAGCCTATTGAAGGTACCTTGGGGCCAAATTGAGAAGGTCCATACATAATAAAGAAGAACCTGGGCAATGGATCATATCACTTGGCCAGCATGGATGGAGCTGAATTCTATCGAGTATGGAATGTCGAGCACCTCCGTCCATATTATCAATAAGAGCGAACTTAGTTTCACAATTCTATATCATTGTTTAAACCTGAATAAAGAGGTCCAAAATTCATTTTTCAATTTTGTTTATTAAGAGATCCCTCAATGTACTTCTTGTCTGAAGCGAATTGGCCATAAAATTAATCCTTTCTTATGCTCAGTGAAGAACTAAAACCTAGATAATATCCTGCCTAATTGTCTCATAAAGTCCAGAAGCTTGCTAATTTGCTGGTTTATATTAGCACTATAAGGTCTACCTAGGGTAATAGGCCACAATTTAATAATTTCTATGTTCAGCCCATCAATTACTTAGCTCAATGTAGTGGTCACCCGCAAATTGCCTATCAAGCATTCCAAACATCCGAATATCAGAAGAACTTGAAAAGTAACTAGTTAATGCAAGCAACAAAGACAAACAAAGATAAATGGATCACACGAAAATTTATAAAGATGTTTCTACTACATTCAAATTATACAAGAGTATTTAGAACAAAAGCAAGACCAAAACACGATGAAGCAATTTAAGGAGAAGCTGGAGGACTGGATAGGTCATAAGGAGTAGTGGAGTCCGTAACAGGCACAAGCAGATTCTCTATCATCTATTCTCTGGGTCCCATTATGGCTGCTCCTTGCGTTAGTGAGTTGTTTTCAACCTAGTCAATATCTTGAGCAAGAAGATCACCAGTAGTTTTAGTACTCGGACCGAAGCCACCTTTGCATCCCTAATAAAGCCTTGGATGATTGCTTCAATCTCTTCACTAAAGAACAAGAAATCAAAGTCAGGATGCTTCTACCACAAGGTGTACATGAAACCATTAGTAGTCTCAGAGATTGCAGCTTCCTTAGCATGAGCCACCATGGCTGACGTTTCCTTTTTGACCATGGCAATCTCCTCCTTAGCTTGGGCAACCCTTTTAGCAACTCACTTTGCCTCCTCTTCAGCTTTCGCCTTTTTTTCCTTAGCACGAGCTACCCTCTCCTGAGCAGCCTGTAGTTGCCTCTCACAGACCTCAGCTCCCCTCGCTAGAACTGCCATCTCCTTCCTCCTTTACCTCAACTCATCAAGAGCCCTGTGAAGTCCCGAGGATAAGCTAGCCGTCTCATGAGCCAAGGTTTCTTCAACTTCCTTCCTTGTAGCCTCAGCACTTTCTAGTCTCTTCCTTAGCTCTACTACTTCATTAGTCGATGCTGCTAGGATATCCTCGAGCTTACCTCACTCTACCTCCTAACTTAAGATCTCCCTGATCTTCATCATCTCTAGAGGCCCTTGAAAAGGATCACAAGAAGTTTGCACACATGCCAAAAAAAAGGGAGCTACCGACCAGAAGGCAGTGACGAGCTAGTATACCTACCAAGGTATTACCTCGTGTCCCCTTGTTCTCTAAAGACTTCATATGATAACCCAGGATCCGATCCACATTTTTTTCTAGGATGCCATAAAATGCCAAGGTCTTAGGTCCCAGGCCTTTAGACACCCTCTGAAACGTCCTCAAATTCTTCCCCTAAATCAACGACAACCCCTTTCCCCTTGTTAGTCCTTTGTCTCTTAGGAAGAGGCTCATCTGGAATTTTTTCACTACAGTTCGAGGACCTCGATGCTCCTTTCTCAACCTCAAGAGGCCTCAATTGCGAAAGGGCTGAGGCAAGCAAGGTTTCCTCCACAATCAACAAGGAGGAAGGGAAGCTAATATGAATAGGAGCTGGAGCACCAGCAGAGGAAGAAGGACAACCAGCATGAGTAGAAGCTGGAGCAGCAGCAAAGGAGGAAGGGAAACCTGTGCGAACAAAAGCAAGAGTGCCAACTGAGGAAGACGGATGACCAGCTTGAGTAGAAGTAGGAGTGGCAATGCACCTTGATCTCATTGAAGGAAGAGGCATGATGAGGTTGACTCCCCCCATATTACGTTGATCCTTGAATTCCACTGGAGTAACCTCTTTAACACCACGTTCTCTGATATTTGATGAGTTATGAAGAAGCTCGGCCCTAAGGGCAAGAGAGAGCCCATAAGTCTATAAAATCTCCTCAATGAATTTCAGATTGTTCTGAAAGTCTTCAAAGGCAGCGAACTGATCAAGCATTGCAACCTCCTCCTTCCTTAAATCTGACCTATCCTTCCCAGCTCCCTCTACAAAAAGCACAAGAAAGAGTAGGTCAGAGTAAGGTAAAAATAAAATCAACCTGTGTGCACTTAGCTCACTTACCAGGATTTAAAACAAAACTAAAGTTTTGAAGATGACACAGGGATGGGCAAGAAACATAAAACTAATGGGTCTTGTAGCACCCTGCATTGGATTTCCCCTTAACGTCTCCTTGAGGCAGGATTTTCTTGTATTTAGATGGACAGGTCGAAAGATAATAAATACCTTCTCGCTATCTAATACTCTTGATACTATAAAGATGGCTAAAAACCTTGGTCGAAGGGGGTGGAAAACCATTTCTTAAATAAACGAGAGCTAAGGAAATAAGACTCGAATATGCATTTGAAGTTAATTGGATAAGGGAAAGTCTTAGTTCATTCAAAAAATTGATTATGAAGGGGGCAACTGGGAGCCTAAATCTAGCACCAAGGTGCTGGATGTAATTGCTATAAATCTCTCAGGAGGATGGGCAGCATGGTCATTGCGAGAAAGCGCTAGCACGTAGCATCCCTTAAAAAAAAGTATGCTTTGGCTATCCCTTTGAGTTCTCTCAGCTTAACTATTGAAGGATGGCATATGAAAGGGGAACAAGCTACAGACTCCTCAGGCCTAGAGCGAGCTTTGAACACACTAGCAACCTTGCCACTCTAGGAGGTCACTTCCTCAACAACACAGAGTGTTACCCCACTTTCTTCAAACTTGGTGTCTTCACTGACTATTAGGTGGTGGCAGTGCCGATAGGGTAGAGACATCTACACAAAGAGGAAAAAAAATGATCAGGTTGCTAGATACGGACCGATCCTAGACCCTAAACATTTCATCCTAAAAGGAAGATTCCTATCACCTCAAGTCATCTAAACCCAAAATTCAAAGTATAAGGAGGATTTTGACTATTGGACCAATGAAGCCCTGGAAACTAGCTGAAAACTCCACTGCTGCTAGAAACCCTAAGTGTCTATCGACAAATGAACTAAATATGGCTAAAGGGAAACACATGAAGACTCAGCTAGCATTCCAGCTTTTGTCAATAGCAAACACACTTACAATGGTTTTGAAGGCAAAAACTCAAAAACAACCAAGTCAGAAAAAGAAGCTCACTATGCTACACGAAGAAAAAGTCCAAAGCATGAACGGAACTAATTTCTGACAACTAGAACTTGGTCTGGCAGACTTAGGAAATTGGAATAAGGTTGAAAGTGGTAGACGATAGTGAACAGTCGTAGAACCCATAGAGAAGGTGGATAGGAAGAGTTTGGGTGTGACAGACTCCAAATGATAGATGAAAGGGGGAAAGAGATTTTTTCCACTTTTATTGCACACGATCCAACCATCAGATCTAGAAGCTCCTCGAATAACCCACAATCCAACGACTCAGTGCATATCAGTATTTAAGCTAGACGTGTCCACTAGAGACAATAATCATTACACTGTCCACAAAAATCGAAGAGTCACATGAAATGAGCATGTCAAACTACCTACCAGATCATAGATTGCATCAAATGAGCAACAATCCTAGCCACCTTTCGTCCTAATACTCGTAGCTCTCTTGCAAGCAAATATTCGTAGCTTTCATGCGAACTGATAACTTGTAGCTCTCTTGTGACCAAATATTCATAGCTTTCATGCAAAGTGACAACTAATAGTTCTCGTGTGATCTATTCCTCACTAAAGTGCATGCACACCTAATCACCCACTGTTAACTTGGGCAAACCTAATTGCCCTTCGCGATCCCATGCCAACGCGTGCACACCTAGTCACCCACTATGTATCTCACCTTGCTACAGTGCTTGCACACCTAATCGCCCACTATAAGCTCAGACGCATCTAATTGCCCCTCGCTATCTCATGCTAGTGCATGCACACCTAATTGCCCATTGCGCATCTCACCTCGCTATAGTGCGTGTGCACCTAATTGACCACTGTTAGCTCGGGTGCACCAAATCACCCATTGTCATCTCATGCCAGTGTTATGCACCTAATCACCCACTGCGCATCTAACCTCACTACAGTATGTGCACACCTAATTGCTCATTATCAGCTCGGGCACACCTAATTGCCCCTTGCGATCTCATGCTAGTGAGTGCGCACCTAATTGCCCATGCGCATCTCACCTTGCTATAGTGCATGTGCACCTAATTGCCCATTGTCAGCTCGGGCACACATAATTGCCCATTGTCAGCTCGGGCGCATCTAATTGCCCCTTGTAATCTCATGCCAGTGCATGTATACCTAATTGGCCATTACATATCTCACCTCGCTATAGTACGTGCGCACCTAATCACCCACTATTAGCTTGGATGCACCTAATCACCCCTCGCGATCTTACGCTAGTGTGTGCGCACCTAATCGCCAACTGTGCATCTCACCTCGCTACAGTGCATGCACACCTAATCACCCACTGTCAGCTCGAGCGCATCTAATCACCCCTCACGATCTCATGCCAGTGTGTGCGCACCTAATTACCCACTGTGCATCTCACCATGCTATAGTTTAGATGCATTCAATCACTCGGAAGTTAATCTAAAGCACAGTCTAAGTGTTATCAAACTTGTGACACCATCTATTTACAGTTTTCTTACAAGCTGAAAGCTCACTATTGGGCAAAGCATTTCAACGCTCAAATCTATTTTCAAATGAAGTGGATTAATTTCACCAATTGGGCATTTAGCTCTATGTTCAATTAAACAAGACATATAGAAATCAATTTACGAAAAGGCTTGAATGTTATCTTCTTCAACAATCGACAAACTAGATACACACTGGATTGTCAGGAAAAAGATAATTTTCATTATAAAGCTTCTTTCAATGAGGTGAAATTACACAAGATGATTCATAGTACAAAGACTGGCATAAGCCTACAACTATAATAAGTAGGAGAAACTAGCTTTTTGGGAGCCATAGACTATGAACATGCCTGACGGTTCTAGATCCTCTCTCCTATCTTCCTCTGAAGCTAAAAGCTCATCCATCAGCTCCATAAGTCCTAGATGTTTGGAGAAACCAATGCTATGCAAGGAGACTAAAGAACAGAGGTGAAGAGTTGTCTTTTTTGGCTTAACCACGGAGAGGTGGCAGAGGAGAGTAACAAAACTTCCTGGGATCCTCAAAGAGGAGTTACCCATGGAAGCTTCCCATAACAAAACTTTCCAAGATCCTCAGAGAGGAATTCTCACAGCAAGCTGCGCACATATTTTAGAACTCTACCAAAGATTTGCATCTTCTCAAATGTGGGGGGCTCATCTGGGACGTCCATCACATTGTCTATATGAAGAAAGAGGGAAGGCTTCCTGCGCCATAAATAAACTAGCTGGGTTCCATCAAAGAATCCAGAGAACGTCCAAATGTCCTTAATCAGATGGTCCAAAAGAAAAAGAAGGCCACTGCATCAATAGCTTTAAAATATACATAGGAAAAGATATGGCCTAGTACAGATGAATTAAAAAATTGAAGTTTGACATGACCATATAGCAGGTTATGAACAAAGATTTTGACTACATAGAACTATGGGTGAAAAACTTGATGACACTACAAGCCACAAATAGAAGGACCCTGCCTGTAAAAATAACTCCTAGTTCATGGAGTGAATTAAGAATTAGGGGGCTAATGTTATGGGCACTTTATGGACTAAGTGGGATGAGTCAACAAAGGCCCAATGGACTAGGTCAGGATAAAGATGCGACCCAATCTGGGATAAGGTCACTAAAGTTGGATAGCAGATCGCACATCGTGAGCTCAAAGCCTTAACAGACCAAGACCGTCATGAGCTCCCCCTGGCACAATTGGAAATAGCGAATGTTTGACAGATAGTCTTAACACTCTTCTAACTTGCAAATCAGCCTTCAAAGTCTGATAATGATTTTTCCCACATTTATTAACTGATGCCAATCATTTATTGTCTGATGCTGTTGTAATCATAGTTTTACAATGATAAATTACAACTTGAAACCTTCCTGGCTCCTATAAATAGGAGGGGAGTCCATTGTAATAGATATACAAAAACATACATGCAGCAACTCTGCTGAAGTAGAGATAGAGTCACCAGCATTGTAACTTTGTAAAAAACAAGTAGAGAAACAATCTCAAAAGCAAATACAATCACCGTGGACGTAAGGCCCAAACTGGCTTTAGTTGAACCATGATAAAACCCTGTGTGTTCTTTTTTACTCTTTTTCTTCTTGCCTCCATCACATCTCCACACTTTCCTGACTCATATAGTAATTTGGGTTCTAGAACCCTTGGTTGACTGATTTCCAAAATTAACCATTAACATGATCATACTTGAACACATCCACTTTGATTTCATACAATCTATCTTAATTAGATGTAGTAAATTTAGCTTTTGACTAACAACAGTGGATAGTGCAAATAGTAGGAAGCACTTTAAGCAAATAGATGAATGAGGAGGTATATTTTCCAAACACATCTGCTGAGTTTCAAGGTGTTTACCTATATAAAATTAATAGTAGGGAGAGTTTGGAGAAAGTCCTTAATAGAAAATCAAATTTGTTGCTCTGTTTTCAGCTATTTGATATCGCCTTCTGCGACTCTGTATTCTTCACTTAGCTTACAGGTATATAAGGACATAATAGAGATCACCTGGCACATAATGGGAGCTTTAGTCCATTGTAAGGATCTAAAATTTAGAACATAACACATGAATAGATATCTAAAGGATCTAATGCAGTAGGCACAGCTTGGGGTGATAGAAAATTATGAGAGCTAACTATAATAGAAATATAGACCTACAAGGTTTAAGGTCCCAAAGACTGCTCTGTTTTGTGTGTTTCCATCCTTACTAAAAAAGATGAGGTAATATACAGCTAAGTGATTGCTACAGGTGTAAGTGTCAGGCACCAAGATCACAAACTCACAATCTAGCAGGTGTTATTATAATATTAACTATTTAAAATGCTCCAGAGCAAAATACAACATTTAGATTTTATGAACCAATATATTAAGTGTTCAGAAAAAGTGGACTCTAAGTAGTTGATGAATGCATTATTTTTTGGTTGATGGTAATTCATTAATCAAAGGCATAGATCAAATTTCTATGCTCATCAAAACTTATGCAAATGCAATTAAAGACTCTGTTGTAATTTTTTTTAAGTTTAGAAGTAAATGGAATTTTGAAAAGATTATATTCTTAAAATAAAAAATGTTATACATAAACAACTGAGTTCTGACCTAAAAATGTAGTGCATAACAACTGGATCAAGCTTAATATAACCTACTAAGTGCAAGCATAGTGTACATAGTATTTTATTAATTCATTTTCCTACATAATAAAATAACTAGATCAAGCTTAATATGACCTACATAAACAACGAATTACATGTAGTAAATTTAGCTTTTGACTAACAACAAGGGATAGCACAAGTAGTAGGAAGCACTTTAAGCAAATAGATGAATAAGGAGGTATATTTTCCAAACAAGTTTGTTGAGTTGCAAGGTGTTTACCTATATAAAATTAACAGTAAGGAGAGTTTGGAGAAAGTCCTTTATGAATTTTCTACTCAAAGTCGCTGCTACACAGGAGACCGATATCATAATGACTCATCAATAGGAGTAAGATGCAAAAAGGGGGGAGACTCATAACGACACATCCACATCAATTGCTCACAATAGATAGCAATATTATGTTACCTAACCATTCTACACAGCAAGATAATCATATTCTAATATTTAAAGGCCACTTCTAGAAATGCATATATATATATATGTGTGTGTGTGTATTTACTTGTCCTTGAGCTTACACCAAGTTAAGTCACCTTAAGGAGTATTACTGCTTTCACAATTTGATGGCCACTTTTCAATAGTAGAGAGTGCCATTTAGGGATGGCAACAAGTTTAGTAACACTCCAAATTAAATTTGCTTTATTCTCTTTTGACTAATCTAAAAAGTTGATTAGTGAGTGTTAATCTCACCTCATCAAGCAATAATCTCTAGTCATAGTTTTAAGTACAGTTGTTATAGGCATTTTATGGACTGAGTGAAATAAGCCAGCAAAGGCCCAATGGACTAGATCAAGATAAGAAGTGTGGCCTAATCTGGAGCAAGGTCGCTGAAGCCAAATAGTGGATCATGCAGCGTGAGCTCGAAGCCTCTAGCAGACTAAGACTATAGCGAGCTTCCCCTGACGTAATTGGGAACAACTAATGTTTACAAATCAACCTCCAAAGTTCGATAATGATTTGCCCTATATTTATCAACTAACACCTAGTATTTATTACTTGATGCTACTATAATAATAGTTTTATAATGATAAATTACAACTTGTAACCTTCCCCACTCCTATAAATAGAAAGGGAGCCCATTGTAACAGATAGAGAAAAATATACATGCAGAAGCCCTGCTGAAATAGAGATAGAATCATAAGTACTGTAACTCTATCAAATTAAGTAGAGAAATAACCTCAAGGCAAATACAATCACTGTGGATGTAGGGGCCATACTGGCTTTAGCTGAATCACGATAAAATCCTATGTGTTTATTTTACTTTTCTTCTTCTTACTCTCATCATTTCTCCATATTTTCACGTCTCAAATGAAAGTTTGTGTTCCAAAATCCTTAGTTGACCAATTATCAAAATTGACCATCAATATTTTGGCATACCTGGTGGGACCAGATTGCTTCCCCATTAATTCACCAACAAACTGAGATGGCAAAAGGAGGAACAACCAGCAGCTTTGACGCTACTGCAAACTAGTTGGGTGGCCATCAAGAGCAATAACGGAATATGTTAGAAGAAGGAAGTCTAGTCCTAGCAAGCACATCTTCCATTCCCCTAGAAACTAATAGTGTGCAGGCATTGCATCGATGCCAAGAGGTGCTTGAAAACATAGTCAAAAAAACTTGTTGACACTATTGTAGCATTAACTCAAGTGCACACCCACAGAGTCCAAAGACAGGCTAAAGTTATAGCAGTAGAAAGAACAGATCGGGGGCTACAAAGAGAGGTGCAGGTTCAAAGAGAGAAGCCAATAGGGGAAAGACCTCGACGTGCAGACTTAACTCATTCCACCTATTTGTGACCTAAGTTGTAAGATCACCTAGATTACAATCACGATAGAAGTAGATGACCTAGAAGCTCACATCACACTGAGGCCTCGAATGCAATTTGTGATAGCACCAGAGGTTATTGGTTTGAAACATAAAATTTGGTGGTGGATGAGTTAATACAGAGGGTCCAGCGATTGGAGAAACGCCCCTCAGCTCAGGATCAATCAGGTGGCTATGAGGAGAGGACCCTATTCTCTAAGGAAATAGAGATAGAACCCTTTCCTCATTGGTTCAAAGTCCTTGCTATCCCATCATATGATGGGAAAAGTGATCCTTATGACCACTTGGATGCCTTTAACATCCAGATGGATCTTCAAACAACTAACCCCCTGGTCAAGTGTCGTGTTTTTTTAGCTACTCTTGGAGATATGTCCAGGGTGTGGTTTAAGAACCTTCTAGCTCGCAGCATTAGAAGCTATGAGGAGTGCCAAAAGAAATTTATTGACCAATACAGAGCTCTGAGGAGACAACTCGCACCATCTTGTCACCTCGCTACAATTTTTCAATGGAGAGATAAGTCATTGAAAGATTATATCACTAGGTTCCGCAACAAGGTGAATAACATAGACAACCCCTCAGATGGTAGCATTTTAATGGCAATTTTAGTAGGTCTTCATAAAGACAAAAAATTATATGAAAGTATTTACAAATCTTTGGTAAGAGATCTGGGAGAATTTTATAAGTGAGTCACAACAGAGGTCAGATGGGAGGAAACCTTTAGTTTGAAGAAACCTGGACAGAGAAACAAGATAGATGGCTCCGCCTTCAATCAGAACAAGAAAGGGAGTAACCATGAAAAGGGCAAAATGGGTCAGAATGTTAGCACCGAAGTTCAACCAGCTAAGAAAGCATGGAGGGAGTGACCTAAACCTCAAGGTCACTATGATAATTATAGTATCCTATTTGACACCCCAGATAGGATATTTGCCATAAAAAAGTACTAAAAGGATTTTAGGCATCCTAGGCCTCTAAAAACCCCTATAAATACAAAGACGCTAATAGGTTTTGCACCTACCACAATGATATTGGGCATAACACTTCAGAATGTAGATCACTCAAGGACGCAATTAAAGATTTAATCAGAAGAGGTCATTTGGGAGACTATATGGTGTGACCTGTAAGGCAGCAACCACAGTGATCCCAATCATCAGCTCAGTTGTCCCAATAGGCCGAGTACTATCTACACCATCCATGGCAGGCCACACATTGTAGGAACTTCACATTGGTCACACGAGTGTTATGTGTGGAGTGCAAGCTACATCTTATCTGTGGATTGTGAGTCAGAAAGACCTATTAAGAGAGCTAAGACTGCTTCTGAATGCATCATTTTTGTGGATGATGATGCACAGGGAATCCAATCACCCCACAATGATGCTCTCATCATACGGGCAAAGGTTAGCAACACCAAAGTGTGGAGAATTATACTGGACACAGGAAGTTCAGTAAACCTCATGTACAAAAAGTGCTTTAAGCAAATAGGGTTAAATGAAAGTTGCCTGAAGCTCTTTATGGCTTTACAGAAGATGCTATCTTTCTAGTAGGACAGGTTAGACTCCCTCTCACCCTAAGGGTACCAAAATTTTCAAGCCATAGTTTTAATTGATTTCTTGGTCGTTGACTACCCCTCGGCCTATAATATAGTGTTAGGATGACCTGCAATGAATGACCTAGATCTAGTCATGTTTACTAGAATATTGACGATACGATTCCTAACCCCCAATGGAGTTGGAGTGTGCGAAGAGAGTAGTATACCGCCCAGCAATGCTATGAGGATGCTGTTAAAAATGGGGAGAAAGGAAAGAGAGTTGACATGGTCTCCAGCAAGGAACATTGAGCTCCTAGCATCACAAAAGTGAGTCACGATCTCGGCTCCTATGACCTAGATGTAGAAAGGGAAACTAAACCCATCGAAAAGCTTGAAGAGGTACAAGTCAGTGAGGTAGATAGTGAGAGATGCCTCAAGCTGAGGAAGAACTTACCCCACGATGTGAAAGCCCAGCTGGACAATTTTTTAAAAGTGAATCTGGATGTCTTTGCATGGAATCATGAAGATATGGTAGGAATTGACCCTAAGATTATGTCATATAAGTTGAACATAGATCCCTTCCATAAACCAATTTACCAAAAGAGGAGACCACTGAATGTTAAACGATCTATAGCTCTCAAAGAAGAGGTAGATAAGCTCTTGGCAAATAAGTTCATTCGGGAAGCCCACTACCCGACCTGGGTAGGGAATCTTGTTCTGGTAAAATAGAAAAATGGGAAGTGGAGAACATGTATAGACTTCACTAACCTTAGCAAAGCTTATCCAAAGGATAGCTTTTCGTTACCCAGAATTAACCAGCTCGTTGATGCAACAACCGGGCATCAGCTCCTTAGCTTTATGGATGCTTACTGAAGGTATAATCAAAAGAAACCTTGGCCCTTCACGATATGGGGTACTGATCTGATCGGACCTCTCCCTACAGGTCATGGAAACTGCAAGCACACGGTGGTCACCATTGACTATTTTACCAAGTGGGTTAAAGTGAAGGAGTTGGCTGAAATCTCCTTTTCCAAGATTGAAAAATTTGCTTAGAGCAATATCATCTACCGGTTTGGAGTTCCTCAGCAAATTATAATAGACAATGGAACTTAATTCACTAGGGAGTAGTTCATCAATTTATGTAGCAATCTCAGGATTGAAAAGAGCTTCTCAATGGTAGACCATCCTCAGGCTAACAAATAGGTTAAGGCTATGAGCAAAATCATCTAGCAGATCCTGAAAAAGAAACTGGAGGCTAGGAAAGGAGCATGGGTAGACGAGCTATTGAAAGTACTATGGGCCTATAGAATCACTACTCATAGCACTATAGGAGAGACTCCTTTCTCGATGGTTTATGAATGTGAAGCAATGATACCCATGGAATATGAAGTAACTTCTCATTGAAGAGCAATCTTCAATCTAAAGGAAAATGATCAACTACTTACTACAAGTCTTGATCTCATTGAAGAGCTAAGAGACCCGGCTTGCCTTAGAATCATAACTTATCAGGAGGAGATTGTGAGATATTATAATAAAAATGTCTGAACTTGGAGTTATAGAATAGGTGATCTCGTTTTATGACTTATTCTACCTAAAGCTCGCAAGCCCAACAAAGGTACCTTAGGCCCAAATTGGGAAGGTCCGTACATAATAAAGAAGAATTTGGGCAATGGATCATATCACTTGACTAACATAAAATGCCAAGCATCACTATCCGTATTATCAATAAGAGCGAACTTGACTTCACAATTCTATATTATTGTTTAAACCCGAATAAAGAGATCGAAAATTCTTTTTCAATTGTGTTTACTAAGGATTTCTCAATGTATTCCCTATCTAAAGTGAACTAGCCATAAAATGAGTTCTTTCTTATGCTTAATGAAGAGCTAAAACCTAGATAATATCCCGCCTAGTCATCTCGTAAAGTTATGAAGCTTATTAATTTGCTTATTCATATTGGCAATATAAGGTTTACCTAAAATAACAAGCTATGATTTAATAATTTCTATGTTCGGCCCATTAATTATTTAGCTCGATGCAGTAATTGCCCACAAATTGCCAATCAAGCATTCAAGGTAGCAGTTTAGCTTGCCATCTTAAAATGCCTCTTATCAACTTAGCATCTAAGCATGAAGTCACCATTTGCTAACAAGACATCCAAATGTCAGAAGAGGTCGAAAGATAAATCAATTAATGCAGTAATGAAGACAAATAAAGATAAGCAGATCACATGAAAATTTACAAAGATGCTTCAATTACATTCAAATTATCAGTAAGATGTATCTACAACATTTAAAATAAAAATGAGACACAAAGTGTGACAACATAATTTAAGAGGAGGTTAGAGGACCAGATGGGTCCTGAGGAGTTAAGAAGTCCATAGCAGGCACAGATGGACTCTTCGTCACTTGTTCTTTGGGTTGTACCATGGCTACTTCTTGCATTAGTGAGCTATTCTCGACCTAGTCGTTATTGCGAATAGGGAGATCACCAACAGTTTTAGCACCTCGATCTCTCCACCAAAGAACGAGAAGTCAAAGTCTGGATGCTTCTGCCACAAAGTGTACATAAAACTATTAGTGATATTAGAGCTTGCAGCTTCTTCAACCTGAGCCACAATAGTTGACATCTCACCTTTGACCCTAGTGATCTCCTCCTTAGCTTGGGCAACCCTCTCAGTAGCTCGCTTGACCTCTTCTTCAGCTCGCGTGATCTTATCCTCGACATGAGCTACCCTCTCCCAAATAGCCTGTGTCTGCTTCTCAAGGACCTCAGTTCCTTTCGCCAAACTACTATCTCCTCTTTCCTTTGTCTCAACTCATCAAGAGCCCTGTGAAGTGCCGAGGATAAGCTAGCTATCTTATGAGCAAAGGTTTTCTTTATCCCTCTTCCTTGCAGCATCAGTGCTCTCCAATCTCTTTCTTAGCTCTGCTACCCCATTGTTCGCTGCTGCCAGGTTATCCATGAGCGTACCTCGCTCCTCTTCCTAGCTTATAATCTCATCCTTCAGCTTTATCATCTCCAGTACCCCCTTGAAAAGGACCACAAGAAGTTAGGGCACATGCTAAAAAATAAGAAAAATGGGAAAGTGCAATACTGACCAGCAATCAGTGGTGAGCTAGTATGCCCACCAAGGTACTACCTTGTATCTCCTCATCTTCCAGAGACTTTGTATGAAACCCCAGGATCCAGTCTATGTTTCTATCAAGAACATCATAAAATGCCAAGGTCTTGGGTCCCAAGCCTTCAGAAAGGTCCTCTGGAATGTCCTTGTACTCCTCCTCTAGACCAATTGATGTGTTATTTTTTGCAAGCGCACAGTGTAGTTGTAGTGGATTCTGGTGAATATGGGTTGAATCCCATTGGGATCTTGTTATCAATTACCAAAGTTTGCAAATTAAGTTAACTAAATCAAAGAAGAAGATCAAGAGTAATAAAGAAACTTAATG
>JANHAO010008967.1:0-18963 GCA_026873985.1 Saraca asoca | reverse complement strand
CTCTCTCTCTCTCTCTCTCTCTCTCTCTCTCTCTCTCTCTCTCTCTCTCTCTCTCTATATATATATATATATATATATATGTATACACTCGTTCATTTATTATTTTTCTGTCAAAGTAGTTGTTTTCCTTTTCTTTTCTTTTTTTTTTCCTTCTTTCTCCGACAATTTTTCAGTCCCCTTGCTCCGACATCCAATCGCCTGCCCCACAAAATGTTACTGCTACAGGGTTCGCTGGAAGTCACCACCAAGTCCTGCCTAGTCAGTACACCTTTTTCGGTCGTTGAGCCTATGTTGTCAACGTGTCTCAACCCTCCCTCGCTCATCCTATTGATCCTTTTCTGGCCTCATGTTGTCGTCCCTTCCTCTCACGTCAGAAAACGGACCCAACCCTATCGGAAACCCTATCTCCTGATCACCTCCCTACCTCACTGATTCTCTTTCCTTCCATGTGCAGAGAGCTTTAGTCTTTGGTTTATGGAGTATTAAGCTTCGGTCTTGGGTTTATGGTGTAGCTCTTTTGCCAACAATAATGGCTTCTCAACAACACTAACGAGGCAACTCCTTCACCCTTTTGGTTCCCTCCCACTACTACAGAATTCGTCTTTAATAGTGGTTTAAAGATGATGATTCATTTAAACTGCCACTAAAGACATGATTAAATGACACATGAGTTGATAGGTTCGACACTTTTAAAAATCAAATTTTAGCAGCAATTTTTCAACAACAGTTGTGTTGGACCATTTCTAAAATTGATTTTTTTTTCTCTATTAACACGCGAGTATCTGAATTTTTCTCAAAGTTACCACGAATCAAAGTCCTCATTTCTTCCTCTGTCCTTTACCTTTAGCTTTCTCAGATCTTCCTTTAGCTTCCTCTTATTCTCACCCAATTTCCTCCTTAAATTTTCACTTCCATGCAAACCCAAACCATTTTGAAGAGTATTCTATTTGGATTCTTCAGATCAATCTAGCTTCTTCGCATTTCCAAGCATTGATGATTGTTAAGAATACCCTTGCTCTATTATCTCTACCTTTAATGGCCCTAAAATTGCTAAAATAGAGGATCTTGTGAAAGAGAAAATATGACTCTTATAACATATATGTGGTAGGCTGGCGTTTTGTTGTTGCTCTGCAATTTTAGTTGATCTCCACATCCATAACCATAAGCTTGTGCTCCAACATGCTTAATCTGGTATGTTCATCATGGATATGATGCATCTAGGTTGATATTTTTTTTTTTTTGGCTGCCACACTATGTTCTGCTTTTATCTAATGCCTTAATCATTTAATAAGCTAATATGAGCTATTTGTTTTGTGAAAAGCAATAATTCCAATTGTATGCCTAAATTGCAAAATATCTGGTATAAAGATGTTTTCATCATACACTATGTGAATATGAACTGATCTGAAATAGAAGCATTAAATCTGAAATGTTTGCTAGTATTTAACTTGTATATTCTATTCAATGTGTCCTACTAGTACATCAAAATTTTCCACATAATTTGATAATAATATGTGATCAAATAGTATGCTAAGTTGTAACTGTCATGCATGATGCCAAGCTGATGATCATCTAGCATATGCCACAACTTGCACAAATCAAAAATTGTAGTCACTACGTTGATTTATGCAAATTTGATGCACAGTCTAGTTGTTAAATCTGCTATAGGCTGATATATGCATAATCTGGAAGTACTTAATATATCTAGTATGATTATTTGTTGTACTAGACTGATAAAGGGCTAATCATATACCATCATGTGCTCTACTGATATAACATGTATCGCAGGTTTAGGGTTAATATATATCTGTCCGATACATCTCGTCTTTAAATATGACACTATGCCTTGACTACTTATGATATATGGCAATATATCAATCATGCTTTGCTTGCTTGTTTATTATTTTTGAGTTAAAAATTTATGAGAACAAGCAAAGTAAAATCTCATTAATCATTAATTTGTTATACAAAATCATTTAAATGATATTAATAGTAAATGATCTTTTTCTTAATGATAATCATTAATTGTTTTAAAAAATAAATGATATACAATATGCAAATTAATTAGTGGTTCTGAATGTACTTCTATAATATATATGCATTCATTTTTTCTCAATGTGAATGACATGGCAATGATATTTTTGTAGCTCTTACTTACTATTGTAAATATACTTTTGGCACAAGTGAGACTTAAATTAATCTTTTTTTTTCTATAAGAAGAGTGGCAAGTCATTTAATACACATACAATATCCTATATTTGAACTCAAGATATTGAAAAAAAAAGGAAAACTCCTAAGACAACATTGAGTGTCACTGCACCACTTAGGGTGCCAGGTCAAATTAATCCTTTATTTTAAAGTAACAGTAATCAATTTAATTTAATCTATACAAATGCTATTATGTTTATATATATATATATATATATATATATTTGGCTTATTCAGAGGCGCTTTTTAGGGCAATCACCATAAAGTATGAGCTTTATAATTTCCTATTGTCTTAGATTTTGTTATTCACACCTTGAGAATATTGTTTCCCACTCCATATCTTTGTTATTGGTGCCATTCCTCCTCCGACTTGCTTCCATTGAGGTTAGTTCCCTTTTATTCTTTTCTAATTGATTCTAGTTCTCATTTCTCTTTTTACTCTTTTTGGATTAAATTGTTTGAAAAAATAATTTTTGAAAACCCTAGAACAATTTATCAATTTCTATATGATTTTGCTTATATTGATTTTCTATTTTAATTGTAGTGATTTTATGTTATTTACATAGGATTGATTGGGAGTTTATTGTTGCCAATTTGTTTATGATTTTGCTTATAGTGAGTTTCAATTTAAATTAGTTACAGCTCTTGATTTTTGTAGTGATTCACATTTTGTTAGAATTCAACATTGTTTTGTAGTACTAAAGAGTCATGGTTTTAATATCAAGCTAATTAGGTATTAAGATATTCAAGCTTGCTTGATTAACTTATTTAAATTGTTAAATGTAAAGAATAAGAGCATATAGCTTTTATTAGTTGAGTTGCTCTAAAGCTTAAGGTTTATGAGCATGCAATATCTATTCCAATTATTATAGTCCAAATTGCTTTTAGTAGCTGAGTTACATTCTGACATGAATGTGTTTGTCTGATGCATTCAATTATCATGGCACATTTGCATTTTTATTATGTATGTGTGTGAGAGATTGAGAGAGAATTTTTTTTTTTAATTTGTGAAGAATGAGATAGAGGATTAGGATGTGTAAATATGGTAGAATATATGAAAATTCAATCCTAATGTTGACGGTAAAATCTGGTTCAGGGAACCCAGATCTTAGTCAACACTCGAAATATGAGCTGCAAACGAGTAAACAGATAGGTGAAGGAGTGAAGAAGAAGGAAAATAGACACCAGAAGCATTTTTATCGTAGTTCGATTAAAGTCAGTTTGGCTCCTACATCTATACTGATTATATGTGCCTTTGAGGTGGCGATCTTCACTATTTAGATGGAGCTACAGTACACAAGGTTTCCTTTAGGCCTTTCTCTCAGTATTTTGATAGAGTTTCCCCTTTTTTTCTTCTCTCTGCTTTATTACAATTTACTGACTCTATTTATAGAAGCAGAGGAGATTACAACGATAATTTCTTAACTTGTACACTAGTTACATCATGCAGTTATTCCATACAGGCAGTTTTAGACTCTACTCAATAAGGTCTGCAAGGTCTACAGGTGGGTGTCTTTCCTCGAGCGTTGTTCTGCCAACTGGAAAGGCATGCTTTTGGCTGTTGATTAAACTTGTCCATACCTTGAGGCTGGAGGGGGCCCGCTCCTTTGATTGGGACATAGGCCATGCAATATGTGGTGTCATGGGTTGATCCTTGAGCTTACAATGTGAATATCTTAGACGTAGCTCACCCCTCTCAGTGACTCGAGGTCAATTCTACCTAGTAAGCGTGGACTCTTATCTTCTAAGCTCTCCTCGCATTCCATGCTCGCAATCAGCAAGCCGGCCTCTCTTCTTTGCGGGCTTAACACTTCTAAGTGTCTCGAGGCTATTCTCGGCTAGGTTTGTCTCATTTATCCTATACCGGGGAACCACCCATAACATTAGTTCCCTAACTCTCAACTCACTTTGTGGGTTAGGAGTTGTAGCTCCTTGATTAAGGTTGGAGAGCATGATACCGTCGTTTGAATTTTCACTTTGTCTTCCTTTCTATGCCCACTATCATTATTCTCATTTAATAAACACATTTTCCTAGGACTGCCATTTCGATAAAAGCTATATCCCAGGATCTTTCCTAGATCATCAAATTTCAGGTGATCAATCAATTTCCAGATCTAACGGTTGATAAGTCGTTTCTATAAAAATGGGACAAAGTGCTCATCCCCTTTACATTTCTGTGCTCTGGTACCCTTGTTCCTCAGAATTCTGAACAGCATTTGCCAGACTCATCTCCCAGCTCCATTGGTTCTTGTTTTACCATAGCGATGTATTGATCGTTCTTGATCAGAAGCTTCTTCTTTCATTGATCATTTCGGGATTTGTCTTGTTTCTTTATCACGGTAAGCTTTCTCAGTCTTTTGCTTATGTAGGTTTTAGGCTGTTAGTTTTCTATCAAATGTTTCATCTACTAATCCCCAATTCGTAGATCGCTATTTAGAATTTTTTTCCCCTTTAGGGATTTAGTGGCCTAATTAGGTTCTATTAGCTAAACCTTTTCAGGTTTTTTGATAGTCTTAGTGTTTGTCCCATTGGTTCGGGGTGCATTATGGTTTGTTGCACAGAGAATTTTTGTTCAGATAGTTATCTCGGGGAGGATTTGCCTTCAGTGGCTTAACCTGTTCCTTCTTTTATGTACATTTTGTACAGATGGCAGCCCACAAGTGTCGTGATCACTAAATAGGAAGTGCAGAGCCTGAATCCTCGGCTAGCAATGAGGAGTCGATGTACCTCTCAGTTGGTATGGCTTTTAAGAGCTGCGAAGTCACTGAACGGTCCCTTCCTCAACTCGAGCCTAATGTGAGGCTACGAATTGCTAGCGGTTCCTTAGACCACTCAGTTTTCAACCACTATCCTTTGACTATCAAGTTGCGTAAGCTCACAGGCATAGTGGAAAGCTTTCACATCCCTAAAGGCTGTTGTCTCATGGAACCTTCTCCTGATGACCATGTAGCTCACCCTCTTCAAAGGTTCATCGCGATCAACCCTTATCACCTCGATGCTGGGCTTAGATTTTTTATTCACCTTTTCATCATTAACTTGTTAAATAAACTAAAGCTTTCTCTTGCCCAGCTAACTCCGAACTCTTATACCCAACTTGTTTCTTTGGCACTCATATATTTGAGGAGCGGCCTTCCTCTCCCATCCATGAGGGTCTTATGCCATCTCTATAATATGAGAAGTACGAGCTCTCCGAATGGGATCTACTATCTGTTGGCTCAAAATTTTGAGTTTAAAAGGGCTCTGCCTCAGGGGAAGGCCAAGGGCAAATTGAATGTCGGCCAGTATAAGACCTGCTGGTTCTACATCTTGTGCCTGTCCTTGCGTTCCCTTCGTAACTTCAACTTTGTCTTGACACAGGTAAGTGAGCTGCGATCATGCGAGCTTTTAGTGACTTCATATTTTGTTTCTAACACTTTATCTTGTTTTTGCAGCTTGGGCTGGCAAAATGAAACCATCACTTGAAGCTAAGGAGGTCAAGGTGCTAAGTTGTTTCACTACTACCAGCGGTCTACAGAGCGATCTGAAGTTCTACGACGATGACCTTCGAGCTCGTGGGTTAGCTCCATCATTGAATGGCAAGCTTACCAGAGAGATGGGGGCTCACCGGGTAAAGGAAATTAGGCCGGCTCACTTTGAAAATTATGAGGAAATGGTGAAGCTTCTTTTCCTAAGCCCGCCCTTCGATAAGTCTGAGGAGCTTAAGGCTGTTGCAACCCTTCTTGGTTTCGCCACTACAACTACTCCTATTAATCCAAATCTATCTCTTCTTGAGATGACTGTGTTGCCTCCTCCAAAACCAATTCCTACCCCTCTTCATGAGATGACTGAGATGGCTAGAGCTGTAACCTCCTCTAGCCCTCTGCCAAGAAACATAGGATAAGCAAAGGGAAGCAGATTGTTGGTGGTTCAGGGCAAGTAGCTCGTGAGGAGGCAGAAAAGGAGCCTCAACCAAGCATTGGTCTTGGGATGTAAGGATACTTTGACTTTATCCGAGAGAATTTGCAAGACATCTTGAAATCTCATTCTAGCCCCTGACCATTGGAGATAGAAATCTCAAGCAGGGGATTAATGCATTTTGCCACACACGAGATCATGTTGGTAAGTTATGTTTTGCTATTCTGGCCCTCTTTTGCTCTTTTGAGGTCTGACTTGATTTACTTTCCAGAGGCTACTAGGAGCAGTGAAGATAGGGGAGTCACTTTAATCCATAGAAAAGAAGAATGCCAGACTTATAAAGGATTTAACCGTTGCGACCACCAAGGCCTAGGAAATGGAAGATAGGGCACAGAATGCCAAGGCCACGATAAGACAAGCTAAAGAAGCTCGATCCTGTGAGGTGGTGAGTCGTGAAGCTGCTAAGGTTGAGCTCAGTAAGGCAGTTGAGGAGTTATACTAGATGAGGAGTGACAGAGATGCGGCTATCCGAGGCTTTGATTCAACAAGTTAAAAATTCGAAACCACTGCACGATGGGTAGATGTTTCTAGGGTTGAACTCAAAGTGGCTAGGAGAGAGGTCACTTTAAAGCAAGAAGAGGTCAACCAGATCATAGTTGCAACTGCTGAATGGATTGCAAAGGTAGCAGAGGATGCATAGTCTAAAATGAGCTCTCTTTTCTTATACACCCTATGGAAGCACCATCCAAATATGGATTTTTCTTTTTTCGAGTCGGAGGCTTTAAATACTATTGAAGGTTTTAAGAAGAAGGCTAATAGAGGTAAATCTTCCAATAGCGGCATGGCATCCACGAGCCGAGATCCTCACACTAAGAGTGCTGTCATCAGAGAGATCAGTCTGTAAGTCGCAGAGCCTCCAGATGATCGGGCAAGGGATATTTCATCTGCCTCAAGTGTTGAGCTTGCTTCTAATCAGGGCCAGGCTCTTCAAGATTGATCTCCTTAGCAGTTTTTTTTTTTTAACTTCATTCTTCACTTTGAACCTTGTATAAATTCATCTCGTAGCAAAAAATGCTGAACATCATTATTTTCTTAGTTTTTCCATGAATGTTGCAATGGATACTTTCTAGGAAATCGGCTAATCGTTACAAATAGTTTCCTACAAATCACAACTTAACAAACATTTAAAATGAATGTATATCACATAGATCATTCTACCTTAATTAATAATAGAAGAGTGTATATAAATAAATTTAAGTCAATGATTTGTGACTAAAAAGGATACATGCCATATAGGATGTCCAATTAGCCGTATCAATCTATCTTAGGTAACGTATGTTTGGAAATAATTAGAATTGCATGCTTGAGTGCATAAGCTTGAGTGAGAGTGAAAATCTAAACAAGCTACATAAGAGCTACGGGTAACAGGGTGCATGAGAGCTGTGGGCAACAGGCCGTATAGGAGCTATGGGCAATAGGCCACATGAAAGTTGTAGGCAATAGGTCACATGAAAGGTATGGGCAATAAGCCACATGAGAGCTATATTTTTGTGATTTTACCATCTAGACTAGTTGGCAATTCTGTGCCAGGCTAGAAATGGTGAATAGAAATGATGTTAACGATCCTGTGCCAGACTTGAGATTATGCTAGGACAAACACCATGTGCCTCAGTTTGCAAACTAGCAATTTAGGATATTCATGACGTTCAGAAGTCGTCCACACATATTCTTGAAATAGTGGTCTGAAAAAGAAAAGTTGACAATTTCATGCCAAAGCCAGGGCAATTTTATATCTGAGCTTCTACCTCGTAGCCAGGTGATTATCCTAAATGGCAACCCTGTTGCCAGATGGCCATCTTGTAGCCAGATGGTTATCTTGTAACCAAGTGATAATCTTGTTATCGGGTGGCTATCTTGTAGCCAGGTGGTTATCTTATAACCATAATCTTGTTACCGGGTGGCTATCTTGTAACTGGGTGGTAATCTTGTAACCAGGTGACAAACTTGTTACCGGGTGGCTATCTTGTAGCCAGGTGGTTATCTTATAACCGAGTGGTAATCTTGTTACCAACTGGCTATCTTGTAGCCGGGTGAGGTCGTGTGCGACTGGACTTGGTCAATTCCCAAGACAGCTCATTTTCTTACATGACAGCTTACTAAAATCTTCATGTGAAGATTAGTGTTAAGATTCAAAAAATATATTTATTAATTTCTAAATCGTTTTATAGAAATGAGAAATATTTTCAATTATGAACACTTATGCTTAGTTAAAGCCTTGTTGGGGCGTTGGGGTTGCTGTCTTGAAAGCTCTACCACGTACTTTTGTAAGTGACTCCTCCAAACGGGATCTTCTATGGCATCCCTGAGCGTCCAGCACTCTGAGTTATGGTGCCCGATGTTGTTATAATAGGCACAGAACTTGCTCCTATTGCCTCTGAACCTATTAGGAGTTGTAAGGGGTAGAGGCTTCCCAAAGTCCTCTTTACCTTTTTCAGCTATAAAAATCTTGTCTTGAGTGTCTGTAAGGACATAATAGGCTTCGAAGCAGCCTTGATGTTGGGGTCGTTCGGCCTTAGCCCTTTTTGTAGTTCGGAGGCTAAGATCGCTAACTCGATTTCTTTGTTCACTGTCGCTAGAGGCATTACTCACATCTCCCCGATCGATCCCTTTCAGACCAAAGGTCCCCTCCCATCTAATCTCCTTGGTAATGCGCTCATAAAATTTAGTGAGATCTTTCATCGAGGACTTATAAATTCTTTCATAAAGCTTTCCATCCTTGCGGAGTCCTGCAAAGATTACTGTCAAAATACCTTTGTCAGATGGTTTCTCCACATTATTGATCTCCTGCTTGAATCGAGCAATGTAGTCTTTCAGTGGTTCACCCTCTCGCTGGAAGACTATTGTGAGATGGCAAGGCGATGCGAGCTATCTTTTTAATGTAGTCTTTTTAATGCTATAGGCCAGGAGATTCCTAAACCAAGTTTGGGGTATATCCCTGAACGTAGTTGGAAAGACTCGACATTTGACTAATGGTTGGTTGTTTGGAGGTCCATCTGGATGTTGAATGCATCTACATGGTCATAAGGGTCACTGTCCCCATTATACTATTAGATTGTGAAGGTCTTAAATTTGCAAGGGAGAGGTTATTTTTCTATCTTGCTAGTGAATGGGGTCCTCTTTTCATGGTGGTCTTGGCTGTTTTAGGATCAAGGATGTTCTTCTAACTGTTTTACCCTCTGGAGGAGTTCTTCGACTATCGGGTCATGTGTTTCAGGCCATTGGATAGGAAGTCAGTGGCTTTTATTTCTCTCCTGATTGTGGGGATGAATGCTCGAGATATGCCCCTGATTGGGCTTATCTAGGCCTTTCGGGTGACGCAAGCTCTCGGGTCATTGGCCGCCTTGGCTTTTGTAGATTTGTAGAGTTTCTAACCCCTCCTGTGAGTGAAAGAAATGTACTACATTAATGTGTTGGCCCTCTCTAGGTATCGCAACCTAAGTTTGTTTTTGCACCTCTTGGGTTTACACCTAAGCTAGCATTTTAACCATTTCGACTACCTTTTTCATTGTGATTTCAAGCGCTTCTTGATGCTGATGCTAGGCTTGCCCAATAGGAGGTTGATAATGCCTTGTTACTGACCATGCCCATCATTGAGACGGTAGATACACCAGCTATGAGGGAAGCTAAGCCCCCTAGTAATAACTCACATTATTCCATGTGATCTTATGGTTGTCCAATGACAATGTCGATGCTCTTGGTTGTTCTTCCTTCTACTATTGTGGTTGCTTAGCGAATCTCAAAGAATAGAGGGAGAACAACTTGGAGGTTTGAGGGATCCTCCTTCTAGTGCCAAAATGTTAACAGTAAAATCTGGTTCAGGGAACCTAGATCTTAGTTAACATTTAAAATATGAGCTGCAAACGAGTGAATAGATAGGTGAAGGAGTGAAAGAGAAGGAAAATAGACACTAGGAGCATTTTTATTGTGGTTTAGCTAAAGCCAGTTTAGCGTCTATGTCCACATTAATTATATTTGCCTTTGAAGTGGTGGTTTTTACTATTTAGATGGAGCTACAGTACACAAGGTTTCCCTCAGGCCTTTTTCTTAGTATTTTGATGGAGTTTCCCCTTTTTTTTTTTTTTCTCTTCTCTGCTTTCTTACAATTCATTGACTCTGTTTATAGAAGCAAGGGAGGTTACAATGGTAATTTTTCAATTTGTACACTAGTTACATCATGTAACTATTCTATACAGACAGTTTTAGATTTTACTCAATAAGGTCTGCAAAGCCTGCAGGGGGTGTCTTTCCTCAAGGGCTGTTCTACTGATTGGGAAGGCGTGCTTTTGGCTACTAATTGGACTCATCTATACCTTAAGACCGGAGGGGGGGCCACTCTTTTGACTAGGACATAGGTCATGTGACATGTGATGTCGCGGGTTAATCCTCGAGCTCATAAGGTAGATATCTTGGATGCAACTTGCCCCTCTCAGCAACCCGAGGTCAGTTCCGCCTAGTGAGCGTAGGCTCTTGTCTTCTGAGCTTGCCTCGTGTTCCATGCTCACGATCAGCGAGCCGACCTCCCTTCTTTGCAGGCTTAACACTTCTGAGTGACTCGAATCTTTTCTCGGTTGGGTTTGTCTCATTTTATCCTATACTGAGGAACCACCCATAACACCTGATAAGACTGTGTATTTACTTGTCTAAATTTATGAAAAGCAGCTTAAATAGTTTCTAGTTCCCTTGTGCCAAGTTTAAACATGTCTATTTATTAGGATGATTAATGAATTTGACCTTACCACTTGTATCTTTTGTTCTTAAACCAATCCAATCATTAGTGTAAAGTTTTGTCTCCAAGGTAAATAGAATCCATCTGGGTAGTATCTAAACCAAAAAGCTTCTTTAGTTGAAAGCATCCATCTAGGATCCTTGTTTCCGCCTTACCCACAATTTCAAAATAAAGAGTTGCCATCCTATCCCTTACCATGTTCACTTTGGACTCATTTGCAGTCTAATACACTAATTTTTCTTTTGCTCCCCAATAGTATTCTAATGTAAGGCCCTTGCTTGACTCTCCTCTGCACCCTACTCACCTTTCCTATTATCATCATCTACTTTTTTCTATATTTAATACTTAAATCTCTCTCAAACATATTCTCTTTTCATTCTTTTCCCTTTCTTTCTCTCAATTCTTGGCATTTTTCATGCTTGGGTTTTTTTTACCTAGTTTGAATGATTTTTGTTTCAATTCCATACAAGAATGGTGGTTAAAGCAGGCATGTCATTATTCCTCTTTCATCCTTCTCCACTGCTAGCAGTGTATAAACTAGTGATAGATATAAAATATCATAATTTTAAGTATTCTACATTTACTTTGTTCTTGCATATAGTCACAGGGTTATTGTTCCATATTTTGCGTTGTTTCTATTTAGGTAATTGATTTCAAAGTTGTTGCTTTGCTCCATAAAGCCTAGAATTTAAAGGGCATTCACTAACTGGTCTGGCATGCAATTATAGATAATTCACTAACCGATTTGTCAAGCTGATAAGTAATAAATTCCGTCATTTTGACCCATACTCTTGAAAGATAAAAGGGCAAGAAAGGTGAGCTGAGAGTACGAGTTTGGGGTAAGCTGAAAAAGGGAAAGGTATAGCTTTTTCAAAAGCTCCACAAGATAGGGGTGGATTGGGAACCTAAGCCCAACAGTGAGATATTGGATGCTAACGACAACAAACCCTTTAGAAGGATGAACTGCGTGATCGACAAGAGAAGGAGCTAAAATGTGACAACCCTTTGGAAAATGAAAAGTTTCGACAATGCTCCTAGGATCATCAAATTTAATGATCGAAGGGTGGGGTGTAAACATTATATAATCTAAGAGCTCTTGACTTCCAACGACCTGTTGACCCTCGATGCGATCAAGATTAGCAACATCCCTCTGAGTGATCTCACCACTCCCCAAGGTTGCCTCATCTATAGAATGCACCAACTCCCTACTTCAGACAGGGGATTTAGAGTCCTCGCCACTCCTTATTTGGTGACCTTGGCGTTTATGACCTACTATCTACACAAAAGGAGAAACAATCAGGTCGCTGAAAGTAGACCTTACCTATAAACTAAGGATAACAAGGTTCCCTATACAACAGGCCACACACTCTTTAAATCATCACATCTAAGACCCATACTATTGAAAATATGGGGGGCTTAACTAACGAACTTATCAAGTTACAAGAACTAGGGAAATAGAAGAAGACTAAACTTGGTAACCTACGACCTCTGAACCTACAAGCACTATATCAAGCAACAATACACTGATTTCATGAATAGTAACAAGCCCACAAACAAATATAACCAGTCAGCGAAGAAAAATTTCCTAACATCTAATGGACACATATTACTAAACCAAGCTGCCAGATATCAAAAAATCACAAAGCAAAGCATTCATAAAAAGCAAAAACTCAAAGTCAAGAAGATTGTATTTAGAGAACTTACTGAATCAGTAGAATGAGATAGGTCTGAGAAGATAATCCAAAGATACCAAAGATAGGGTGAAAGCTTGAGAACAAGAATAACTAAAGCATAGATTTTCAAAAGCAACAAATGAGAGGGAATGAAGGGTCTCTTTACCTTATAATGCAAACCGCTACACAGTTAGATCAGGGGAATGATCAACCATCCTTGATCTAATGATCCAATGAAAAATAGGGTTCTGACACTACTACACTGATGATTATGAAAAAGTACATGTATTTAATGTGATAATGATGATACGAGCAGACAAAACGACACAACAGAAACTGGTCGTGATATCCAACTTTTACTAGTGCACTTCAGCTCCCAGTTCATAGATCGCACTGAGAGTTGAAGGCTAATGCTGTGGGTAATTCTTGGTACCATATAAATGGGCTGATAAAAGCCCAATAGATAGACTTAGACTAGCAAAAGCCTAGCTCATCTGGAATAAGGCCACCAGACCAAGATATTAAGTCGCTAAATGCAAGCCAAGGTCGCCAGTTAATGCAGGTCAAACAACAACCTCAAGTCCCAAAAGCAAGTCTCAACTCACAAAAAGAGTCCTTAACCATCGGAAAAGCTCATCTAATCTCCTATTTTGGCAGGAGTTTATTATAATCGTCTATCGTGATCTACTATGCAATCCTAATCAAGTCATAATACTTATCTGTTATAGATTTACACTTAAACTATAATCCCCTAACTATTATAAAAGGGGATGAAATCTTTGTACATGAACACACAATATACGATTATGAGATATAATATACTCAGCAAAGAGTCATAAAAGTCATGAACGTAAGGTTCAAACTGCTGGTGTCTCCCTATTCTTCTTCTCTTTCTTTCTCTCTTTTCACACTTATTCTGGAGTTTTAAGGTTTAGAACTTGGGTTAACCAAATTTTACCATTAACAATCACATATTTCATGAAATTATTATAAAATCCATGCATAGCATGGACTCAAAACTAGTTTGAAATGAAAGCATTGGTCCGTTAGCTAGAATTTTAGGAAATTTTTCTAATTTTTTTTTTTTTTTGTAATTCAAAATGCCAAATCACACAATTATTCCTCAAATTGATAAGTGAGTTTTATTCTTATTCAGGTTCATATCGATAGATCCAATCTAAGAATATTTAGGTACTAAATTCACAATCAATATAATTCAATATATGATGATATCAAAAACATTAATCTGTAAATTCTAACATTTTGAGGACATGAAAATTTTAAACTCATAGCATTCCTAAATCATCAATACCATATAATCCTACATTAGCAAGTTTTGCCAATGATCCACAAATTATATAATTTTAGTCTCTGATATCAATTGATAAAAAGAAATATGGATTTGAAAATATACACTGAAGTTATATTAATATGACTTTGAATTGCATATTAGAAACAAGATGAAGCTAATAATAAGCTTTACCTAAATTCATAATATTTTCCATTAGATTAATTTAGGCATATGACAAAATCCCTCCTCTAGCAATCCCTAGGCTCTTCAATCTTAGGGAAGATTTTACAACTTCCTGATGAAAGAAAATTGTCTCTGACTAGCAACATAAAGTAGGGACTTATCATTTTAATATAATAATTGGGTCAGGATCCTACCCATCATAGAATCCACCCAAATTCTGTAGACTGGGTTTAATATCCATAAAATCCCAATATATGATGTCACAAAAGGGGCCTAATAGTTCATTTTGACATTAAACTTTAATAATATTATAAAAATATGGACACCCCAAATTATAGATTTCTAACATCTAACATTCTATGGTTTAGTTCACAATTTAAAATAAAATTATCCAAGAATGTAAAGATTCTAAAAAATATTTTTAGTCAAATATTCCTCCAAAGTAATCTAATAAGAGAGGTGAGTATCCTATATTTTCATGATATGAGAATATTTGGTCATATAAAAAAACTATTTTACACACCCTTTTATTAACATTTTACCACAATTATCATCTCAAGTTACCATAACTATTATCATTTACTAATGTCTATTGTTATTGATTGGTCAAATTTCTAATGTTGACTAGTCTAACTTTTTAATATTGATCACCATTGATAATTTAATTTCCAGCAATGACATTTTTTAAAGTTTAACCAAAGTTATTAAAATATATTAATTAATTAAAACATAATATTATAATATTTATAAAAATCTTTTTAGTTGAAAAAAAATGATACATGTTGCCAAAGGGAAAGCCTAATCTGAAAATTTTTCCTATATTTTTTATTTTTTTAAAAAAATATTCATACTTAATCTCTCAAAAATTAAAAGACTTGTATAAAAATTCATAACAAATTATGTTTTAACCCATTCAGTAATTTTTCTCTGACCTGTTCTTTTACATTTTTAAAAATCATACTCTCAAAAATGATAATTAAAATTCTCAAAAATATATAATTTTATGAACCAAGAGTGAAACTTACAACCCGGTGATTTAACTGCCACAACCAAAACCAAACACTAAGAGCCTCAACAATCCATATATATATATATATATATATATATATATATATATATATTAGTTAGACGACACTCCATCAATTGTGGGTTTGGGGTCAAGGAAACAAAGAATTAAAATCTCATTAAAAGTTTTTTTTTTTTAATCTTCTTCTGATTATGTAAAAAAAAATATATTTTTGGAATAAATTACAGGTTGCATAAAATTAATGAATAATTGTTATATTTATTAATATTTTAATGGCATTGATTAAAGTATTTCACTGTCAGGTACAACATTTTTGCATATTGCAAAACAGAAATGGTCACATATATAATTATTCTAGATATCTTTTCCAACAAACGGGTAACACGTTTCTGGAAGTCAAGAACAAAATGGTTTGTAAGTTTGCCAAGATGCTTTGCACTTACCAAATGAAAAATTCTCGAGAATAACGTGAGCACGTGTTAGACTGCACTCATAAAGCAAGACCTTATCAGTTTAAAAACTGATTTTGAAAAATTGATATCTTCAAATTTTGAAATTTGTTACATCTAATATTGAATAAAATTGTTTGAATTTACTTATAGCTAGAGTTATCGATAAATTGAGTTTCGTCCAATAACTTTTTATCAATTTTTTATCAAGGCCAACGTAGGATCCTGAGTTAGCAGGAATTGATCTGAATCTAAAATAAAAAAATTTATAATTTAATTTTAAATTTTTTATTTTTTTCACTAAAATTTATTTTTTTTAAAAAAAATTAATTTAATTTTTATCAAATTTTTAATTTAATCCTTCTATCAAAAAAAATTTTTTTTTAGTATTATAATATATTTTTTAAAAAATTGAGTGTCCACTACGTGGATCCGCCTACCCACAGTGAGTGTTAACCATATCTATTCGAATTTGCAACATTATCAAGATATTAATGTGAGGCATACCTTTGTGAATTTCAGTCTTCAAGTCAACAGTGTTGGAATAATCTCGACACAAAGACGTGAGTGTCACTGAGGACAAATATTAAAGGATAAAATTTTATTTCCATGTATATCAAAAAAGCTTAATTTTTTTTAAAAAAATATAACTTTTTAATAATATTGGTATAAGATGATGTATTTTTTTAAAAATATATATAAATACAATAAAACAGTAAACAAAATTATCAAAATCTATTTATAAGTCTTATAATTTATAATTATTTAGACTTTTGTAAAAAAGCTTCAATAAAAATCTATAAATTTATAAAAAAAAATAATTATTTTAATAATATTATTAGTATATATATATTTTAGTATAAAAATTTTATTATGAAATTTAAGATAATAAATTATAATAAATGGTAAGTAAGTGACAATTTCAATGCATTTCTGTTATGTAATGTAAGAAATATAAATGAAATTTTCTAGGATAAAATACATTAAAAGGGTGTTTATTAAAAAAATAAATAAAATACAAGATATTAATACTTTTAATTATATAAAAATTTTACATCTTACAAACACAAACACGTGGGTATGGCCCCACTGATCTGTGAAAACAGGTGGCATATCCCCATTAGATTACAACTTGACTTAAATTGTTTGCCCTTTTATTTAATCATATTTATCAATTAGTTTTTCACAGGCACATTCATTATTAAAAATTAATAGTAACCCAAATGGAAGATTTTTCAAACAAACTAAGGTTAGATTTGAGTTTTCAGTTTATGTTACATAATCCATACCAATAAAATAAAATTATATTTTATCATGTGCTTTATTACCAAGTGGTTTATAAAAAATAAATAAAGTTGGTAGAGTGATTTATAAAAAATAAGCAGAAGCCAGGCTATGAAGGTGGCAATGAATTTTGCGAGGTAATGGGCTGTGACGATGTGGGCCTCGTGTCGTCCACCTCAGTTTCCACGATACAGCCTACCTACCGTACGAAACTGGACGTATGTGGGAAAAAAAATTGCAGTCCCCCCTTCTAACTGAAAAAGTGGGTCTTGACAGAAAAATATATTATATACTTTAAAAATTTTATTAAATGATGAATTATATTTTTAATATTTAACTAAGTTGTAAATTATTTTTTTTAATTTTAAAAAATATTATAAAATATTAATTATTTATTAATTTTAATTTTAAATTAATAAATATATTGTAGATATATTATTAAACTCATATGTGTCTCCTAAAAAGTATAAAACATTCTTTAAATATAAATTATAAAATTTATATATTGATGATACAGTAAGATATTTATTATGAATTTCAGATTTTACAGATAAAGAAATAAGTCTCTAAAGAGATATATGTAATACATTTATTAGTTTAGAATTAAATTTAATAGAAATTTCAAATTTTAAGAACTTAATTTATAACTTTTTTAAAGTTTAAGAGTGTAATTTATAAAATTTTAAAATTTAAAAAATAATTTGTCAATTAATAAAATTTCAAATGTATAAAATGTATCTTCTCCTTTTTCTATCTCTCACTTTTATTTTCATATTTTTTCATAATAAAATCAGATCTCACCCTAAAATTCATATTCTCATATATAAGTTAAAATATTCTGTCTTTATTTTTAAATATAAGAAAAAAGTTATTTTTATTTCCATTTGAATTTTGGGAATCATAGACTGTAGAAGAAAATTTTTATTTTACTTTCGAAATTTATGAATTTTTTATTCTCATTCTTATAAGAGAGATAACAGCACAAATTTGTAGGTAGCTGTGGTAAGATTGTCTTATCCTTTTTTCATTGAGTAACTTTTTATTTTATTTTATTATTACAAGAATATAAACTGGAAAAATATTACCCCTTCAATTGTCATGACAACCATTTATGCTGCTACACTGGACATAATTTGAGAAAAATGAATTAGGTGTATTTTAAAATTGGTGTAACTAATTTGTTTTGAATAATATCATATATAAAATTGTGTCATAATTGGGAGAATAAAAATGTTAAAATTTTAAATAAACTAATAAAATATAAATCTAATTTAATGTATAATATGAGAAAATCATGAGCCTGTATGAAAATATTTTTATTTTTTTATTTTTAAAAACTGTTTTTAAAAACAATCCTTTTTTGTTTTTAAAAATTATTTTTAAAATAAAATTTTAGAATAAAATTTTTAAAATTAGACCTATCAAACAAGATTTTTTATTTTATTTTTTTAAAATAAAAAATAATTTTTAAAAATTGTTTTCAAACACACCTCATGTTTTTCATTATAGGCTGATTATATGACTTGCGCATTTTATATTAGTTTAGTAGCTGTATGTTCTAATATAGATATCGCAATAAATAAATAATAGTATTATATTAAGGATAGTATAATTGAAAGACATGTGAAGCCGGAAAGCAACTTCCCCGCTGCGACGGGGGAAGTTGCTTCGAGGGTGCAATTTCCGCAGACATGACGATATTTTCTTCTGACTAAATTTTTTTATCACCAAATATCAGAAAATTTAAAAATTTTCCTCAGTAACTAATTTTTCATTAGACAAACACATCTTTAATAATAAAAAATTGATTTTATAAAAAAATGAACATATGTACCTATTAAGCAATGTTTCTCTCGCAATCAAACATGATTAAAAACTCAAAAAAATTTCTGTAGGGTTCTTCGTATCTATTGTGAGTGTTGGTTATAGAAGCTGACAAATTCAAATTTTTTTGGAGGACTCAGACAATTAAGTTAATAATTTTATGAAAAAAGATAAAAAAAAAAGGAGTGAAGACCTCATTAATTATGTATACATTAATTTATATAAGAGTAATGTATAAATTAATATTTTAGGATTAAGTTGTAAGATAAGTGGGCATATGGATACCATACGGTATTGCATGGCTGCATGGTTTTGCATTATGGCTGGAACCTTCCAGCCGAAAC
>JANHAO010008966.1:0-18811 GCA_026873985.1 Saraca asoca | reverse complement strand
ATTAATTTAATATAAATAAAAAATAAGTAAGTAAATAAATAAATAAATAATAAATATATGATATAATTAAATATAATTAATTAAATTTAGATACTTATATTCTTATTTTAAATATTTTGATTATATCAATTTGGTCTCAATTTTAAAATAAAAGTAATATATTCTATATATTTAACGATATGAATATATCATTTTATGTCATTTTATATTTATGAGCTTATTTAATAGTTAATTTTATTAAACATTTCTAATATAATTGGTTAACTTATTAACTTTTAGTTAATAAATAATAGCTAGTAGTTAGTAAAATAACTAACAGCTTTTTTATCAATTATCAGCTAGCTTTTCAGCTATTTTTGCTAAACAGACTTCTTATCTTTACTTGTCTTTAAACAAATTTGGTCACACTTAATTTGGTGCTTATCAAAAAAATTGATCATTTTATTTCACTTCAATTATTTTTAAAATTTTAGTGAAGAGATTTAATTTGTTAATCTTTCTATGGTCATGAGATTGAATTTTTTATGAATTTATTAAATGAACCTAGAGATAGTATTATTATAAAGAGTTTAGAAACCTTTTTAACTACGAATAAAAGTGAGTGTACATCGAAATTTGTATAAATTCATTAGATGTTTGAGCTAATATAGAGATAGTATTATTATAAAGAGTCAAAAACTTTTTATCTACAATTAAAAGTGAGTCATGCTAAAAGTTTGTTGATATGAAAATACAGTGATACTTAATATTATTTTAAAATTTTTTCTTCTTTAATATTTTGAGTTTGAATTCATAACGTTATATGTATTAAATAATTTATTATTATAAAAAAAAAGACTAAATCCTTTTTCTCACATTAATCATTTTAATAAAAAGATTTTATGATACATATTGCTACAAAATAAATTAAAATAAAAGTTTGGAGGGATCATTTTGCAATTGCTATGTTTATAGAAAACATTTTAAAAATGTCAATTCTTTGAAATGGAAGCCTATCAATATGATTATTAGGGTGCCTCTCAACATCAATTGATATTTAAGCGGCAAATCAAAACACGATAACAATATTTGAGCCAACATTTTCAATAATATAATAATATTTGTTATTATTTTTTTAGCGACTTAAAATTAAAATTAAAAATACGTATGTATCAAGTAATTTGTTTCTTATTAAAAAATTAAAAATATTATTTGAAAATTTAATGTAAAGCTTTTTTATTTACTAAATATGGCTAGAAATGGAAATGGGCGTTGGTGGAAATTGGCAAAAAAAAACTTGATTTTGGAGAATTTGACCGAGTCTTCTGAGAATATGTTGTTAATCAGTCAACGATTCACAATTGGAAAAATGAGGAGAATAAAGAAGGTCAATTTTGAATCTTACTGGTGTGAGTAAGGTTTTATCAAAATTAAAATAGAAACATAATTAATATTAATAATTATATTAAAAACGTAATAGCATTCCGTGCCGGCGCACATGGTGGTTCGGGGGATGGACTATACAGTACCCACTGAAAACAAAAAGAAAGAAAACCCTCAACTTAAACAAAATAAATCAAAACATGGTCCATTTTAGTCTTCCTTAGGCTCTTTCTTCCATGAATTCCTCTTCACGAACCCTAGAATTTGCCTTCTACTTCTTTCCCGTCTTAGAATTCCTTTTCTTGCTCGACATTGTTTGAACTTTGAAGCATTCTCTCTGTTTTAGATGGTTTTGGTTTTGATTTGCTAGTCTCTGGAGATAGAGAGGGTTCGTGCTTATGGCTCGGCGTCATGGATGGCAGCTTCCTTTTCACACTTACCAGGTACATTTTTCTTTCTTAATCCTTCCCAAAGCACACTACTGTTTCCAATGTTACTATATTTGTAGAGTCAACGAGAATTCCTGAGAGAATTCAAGAGTTGAATAATCTTCCTGGAATCGATAACTTATACACTTGTAATTGTGAACAGGTTGTGGCTATAACAGTGTTTTTCTTGTTATCCATTGCATATTATGCCTTCTTTGCTCCTTTTCTGGGAAAGGACATCTATGAATACGTAGCTTTTGGTGTTTACTCTCTCCTGGTATGCAACATTTATGTTTGTTTGTTTGTTTTTTTGTTTTTTTTTTTTCACTCGGCCTCTAGAGCCCCACTCCTACTTATAACAGAGGAAAACATCATTCCCAAATTTTTGGGATTTGTTATTCTGCTTATGTCTTCTACTAAATTTGCAATCTCAGGATCTCTCTGTATTTGTTCTTTATGTTCGATGCACTGCCATTGACCCCGCTGATCCTGGAAGTCTGCTTGATGCTGATAAGATATCTAAGCATAACTCGCAAATTGATGAGGAGTTGCAAGGTTATATACTGATACCTACTGAATTCTTTTAATTTGATTTCTAATTTTTAAATTTCTTGTGAACATCAGATTCAACTCACGGTTTTATCATTATGGGGTAAACAGATTCATTACAGTTCCAAATGTAATACTTGTGAATGCCATATGCAGACAGATTCTCCTATGCCAATTTTATTGACTGAGTTGAGAAAAATCCTTGTTTAGTATTTTTGTGGAATATAGCGGCAACAATTGATAATTACCTCTATGCCCGGATAACAATTTTCAGTCAAATTTGATAAATTGACCATATTATTAGGATTCATGTATTGCAGGACCCAGCAAAGTAGGAATGAAGGATGAAGGAATATCTGACCACCATGATTCAAGTTGTTGCTCAAAACTTGGAGGCTTCTTTTGTGGATTTTTAGTTAGAGAAGATTGCCGCAGTGATGAAGATATTCTACAGCAACAATCTGGAGAGGAGGATGCTCTATTCTGTACATTGTGCAATGCTGAGGTACAGGATTCTTACTGGAACACCAGCTCCCCAAATAAAGTAATAAACAAACAAGAAAAATGAAAAAGAGTGAAGTAAAAAAGATAGTGACAGACAAAGAAAAGAAAAAGACATGGTTTCCGTTGACATGCAACTCAGTTTCCTTTTGTGTAGATGAATCTAAATGTTACTTTCCAAAAATGCCATGCATACAGACTGTTAAGGAAAAAAAAAAAAAAAAAGAGAAGGATGGATTCCTTAAAGCTCTACGTTTGTTTCAGGTGTAAATGACTGACCCATTGTAACTAACAGAAAGTTACAATGTATTATTTCGATTGTGCTTCTTGGTTCTCTATATTTAATTCATTTAATTGCTTCACCAATAAATGGGAAACCCTTCAATCTGCTTATATATTTTTGGTTATTTTCTTCAGGTGAGAAAGTTCAGTAAGCATTGTAGAAGTTGTAACAAATGTGTTGATGGATTTGATCATCATTGTCGGGTAAGTTCTGTTTCTAACCACCCCCAAATGCCTAACCCCAAAAAATTCAACCTCACTCCCATCTGAGTTACTGGGTAAATGTTCTGTTTCATTGTGTCCTCTCAAATCTAATGGGCCATTTGTCAGTCTAAAATGAAATTAATCATAACAAGGCCATAGTTAAGCTTTTAAAAAAACTTTTTTCCCCACTTCTCTGACTCAATATCACTTTAACAAAAAAAAAAAAAAACCACTGCTTTTGAGAAGTTTCTGTTTTCAAACTATTAGTTGTCTTAGAAACCATATTTTGTCCTATACAGTTTGGAGTAAAAGACACAGGCTTCATTTTTATGAGAACTAGCAGAAATGAACAATTGATACAACACACACGCACACACACACACACACACACGCACGATATGCGCACTTGATGTCTTTGCTTGCTTACCTTTCTCCATGGATTATTTTCTGAACTCAGTTTCTTTTACTTTAGATTATTAGATGGTCTTTATTAAATACATGTTTTACTCATTCAGTGGTTGAACAATTGTGTTGGAAGAAAAAATTACATCACATTTGTGTGCCTCATGGCGGTGAGCCTTGTTTGGGTAAGTTGAAAGAAAGAAGCTTATTATGAATCTAGTTTGTTTCTTCATTTTACATCAACAACAGCATCCACACTACATGAAGTTTTGTAATTTCTTGCTTCATGTGCGTGGGTGTCACAGCTTATAGTTGAATGCGGAGTTGGGATTACTGTACTTGTCCAGTGCTTTGTTGATAAAAGAGGTATAGAAAATCAGATAGCTGAAAAGCTTGGAGTTGGATTCTCTCGGGTCCCATTTGCTACTATAGTGGTACTTTTCTCCCTTTAATGATCACAAGAATAATATGATACAAATTTTCCACACACAATATTACACTTTTGTATAAACTATGAACTCTGTTTGGGGGAACAATTAAATCCCATGCTGTCTTATCTTTATTATGGTGTTCTTCTGTATTGATTAGCAGTTAAGAAGCACACGGACATGGGACATGATATGCATGGACACAGTGACACACCAAAATTTTGAAATATAAGAACATGTCACAGCATATGTATAATTTAACACTTATAATATTAGTAGGCAAATATCAGAATATACATGAAATTATGAAAATATACCTCTAACGTGCCTAGTGTGGGTGAAGTATGTTTAGAAGGCATCTAACTAGTATCAAATTATAAAATTGGACATGCGAGTTACTAAGAGTGCTGTATACAGGTTTCTGAGTGTCAACACTTAAGAAATGAACACATCTTTTTTCTCTGTGTCTCTGTCTCATGGATTAACAATCTTTATTTGAATAGGCTGATCGTATTTTCTAGAAAGAACTCTACATACTTTTAAAGATAATATTTTCACTGAGTAGAGTGAGATTGGCTGCATAAGTTCTTGTATTTTACAGTTTGGAATGTTTAACAGGCCATATGCACAGCTGTTTCTTTCCTGGCCATTATACCTTTGGGAGAATTGTTCTTTTTCCATATGATCCTGATTCGAAAGGTATCTTCATCAACTTTCCATGTCTACTGACATATGCATATTCTAAGCTGTCATATTCTTTTGCAGGGTATAACAACTTATGAGTATGTAGTTGCTATGAGAACTCTAAGTGAACCACCAGGGCCTTCTGTGGATGGTGGTGAGCAACAAAGTCTGCCATCTTCTCCTGCTAGTTCAGCAGTGACTGCAATAAGTGGAAGAAGTTCTGTTGGAATGAGCTTGCAATATAAAGGGGCTTGGTGTACACCTCCACGAATATTTATGGACCACCCGGTATTACTGCATTATCATCTTCATCTCTGGTTTACTAGATCATATTAAGAATCTCATGGAAGGTTGTTTCATGTTTCTTGGAACAGTTATATATAGATAATTATAGTGTTTGTTTGGTATAGTGATTAGAATTCTCAATAATCAATCATAGGTCAAATAATTGATTATTACACTTTTTAAAGATGTTTAATATAGTGATTAGAATCTTTCAATAATCAATTATAGACAATAAGTCCGATTAAACAAAAAGCTATTTTTAGGAGCTTTTCTTTTAATCAGTATTATAGAAAGAAAAATATTCATATTTGTATCTATATTATCTTCATTTTTTTTCTTCTTTTGTCTTCATTATCCTTATTCTAATAATAACAATAAAATCTCATTTTTTTCTCTTTATTTATTGTCCTTTTTAGTAATTTAATGCTAAAAAATAATTTTTCCATACATGATCTAACAAGAATAGATTATATATAATTAATTATGAAAAGATGTTACCAAATGTAAAATGAATTATATATAATCAATTATTTTATTGTTATATCAAATGAGCCAATAGTGACAGATAAGAAAGTAGAGTTAAGCAATATGATTTGCTAACACAGAATGCTATTGCTTATTAAGTACTTTTTAATATAAGAAAACTTTATGTGGGATGCTCTTCGTTTGTCTTTACAAGTAAGGCTGAAGGGCAATATATATGCCTTCTCAAGGTTAATTGAAATAAGCAACCAATTAATTAATTGCTATTTTGGAGTCGTGCATCATTTAAATACATTCCAAACATTTTTTTTTTAGGTTACCTCTAGCCTATAGGGAAATGGGGAATATGATGCTGCATGCTGATGCTCTATACATTATATTCTTTTTGGCATTTTACTTGGGGACATTTGGTTACATATGCCTGTTTTCTTTTCTGCAATAGGTTAATATATGTTTTTAATCAACTTTCTGATGTCTAATAAGCAGGATGAAATTATACCACATTTGGAGCCAGGCCGTCTACCATCCACTGTGGATCCTGATGCTGTACAGCCAATTGACAAGGGTAAAAAATTAAACCAGCGTCCTGTTCGAATCAGTGCATGGAAACTTGCAAAGTTGGATTCTAATGAAGCATCAAAAGCAGCTGCAAAAGCTAGAGCATCATCATCGGTCCTTCGTCCAATTGCTTCTCGACCTCATCCATATGATACTGATCAGTTATCGAGTAGCAATGTGAGCAGAAGAAGCAGTCCAATCAGCAATCATCAAGGATCTCATACAAGAAGTGCTATAGCAGGCACTTCAAGGTTATCTCCTTCCAAGAGCTCATATCCACCCAGCCAAGCCAGCAAGGATGATATTGAAACCTGTCAGTGCAGTATTAGCAACATTAGCAGTCCTCAAGTATCCAACTTAACTCCTTCACCAATGCAGCAGAGAAGTTTTGACAGACCATTTCAACCCAATGTACCTACAGCAATCAGCAAATCAGTCTCCTTTGTCAACTAGAGAAAATGAAGGGAATGCAAACCCAGTTAATGAAAATGGAGCGCGTATCCCTATGAGAAATAACAGCCTAGCTGTTGCAGAAAATAGAAGATCTTCGGTCTTTTGGGATCAAGAAGCTGGGCGCTATGTCTCTTCGTCATCTAGAGGTCAGAACTTGTCTCAGATTCCTGGAACGGAGTTATTGTACACAGGCCGTTCTATATTTTTTGGCAGTCCTACTGTGAATGAAAATCCAGGTAGGGGAGCCAGAGGTGGTAGTCAGGATAGAGATTCTACATCAAATGAATTTCAGCAAGGTAGATCGCATAGGGGTGCCCAGCTTCCCGTGTTTGTTCCAGGTTATTCCCAGCAAGAAAAGTTCCCTTCTAGACTGCCTTGACCATTAGTTTGAGATATGGCAATCTCTTCCCTCTGATACAAAGAGTTAGAGCCCGAATCGATTCTCTTATACTTATTTTCCCCCCTTTTCAATTTCATTTTTCAAAACATAGCGTTGCACTCTTGGACGTCTAATTTCGTATTCCTTGTTTCCCCTATCTCTATTGATGTATTTGCCATTTCCCCTGTACAGGCCAATGGATCATAACGTACAATTTCCTTAGTACATGGGCAATATCATTGCAGCTAAACTTTGAACAAGGCTGTTTAGTAATGTATTGGTTGAAAAAAATTGCTAGTTGCATATATAATTGCTTTAGACTATCTCACATTTCACATGGTATAAGTTAAATCAAATTTGCACAGTACTCTTAATTAGTTAGACTAAGTTGACTGGTATTACTGTGCGTGCAAGTTTGAATAATAATATAATTTTTTTTTGAATGAAATTACTGTAAATCTCCGAGTAGAAATTGTGACAATAAGTTGATAAATCAATTTCAATTTTGTTTTTATTAATCTTGTGAGGTCCTAAGTTACAGACTAGCACCGTGGTCATGAATTATGTGAGAATTAGCGTTGAAAACATCTTGGGAATGATTTAATTACAAATTAATATGGCTTCAAGGTTAAAAAAATAGAAAAAAACTGGAAGGGAACAATTGAAGAATCTAACATAGATATAATAATAATAACGTGTCCCTAACAAAAATCAGCAGTCATGCGGGTGTGGTGGGCTCAATCTCCACAATGGTGTCTCTCGTTTTTTTTTTTTCTTTTTTACCCCTTTTGGCAAAGCTCCCGCCTTTCTTCCACAATTTCTATTTTTGATATTTTTTATAGATTTTCTATCTTAATTTGTTTTTGGTTCAATTCTCAATTTCAGCTACAAAAAGTTTCCTAGGAAGTCTCTTTGGTTGACATGATAAAAGGCTGGCAATGGCAGGTCCGAAATTAGTAGAAACACAGATGGGGTAAAATGAGAAAACAAGCGTCAGTTGTTCCTCTCCGTACATTTCCGGTTCAATACAGTTGGAATGAAAAATTGGAACGAGAAAAGAAGCATCTTCTTCACCTTCATTGCCATAACCATTACCATCACTATCGCCTTCGCGCCCACTCTGCATGCGTACGGTGTTTTTCGTGTCAACAGTTGAATTCTCATGTAAACAGTTCTATGAATGTACGTTGAATAATTGTGTCAGCATTTTCATACGAAGAAAACATAATGGGAGGCGGAGGCGGGGGCGGGGGCTCTGGGAGCACCAGGGCGAGGGAACTAGATGAGACACCTACGTGGGCCGTCGCCGCTGTTTGCTCTATTATTGTCTTGATTTCTATCATTTTGGAGAAAGTCATACACAAATTTGCAAAGGTAAGTTTAATATCCTGTTAGAAATCTTCTGATAAATTATTTATGTTCTTTAACGGCGTGAATTTTCTCAAAAAAATAAAAAATCTGTAATGTTGATTCTCCTTATAGGTTTATGTTTCAGTATGAATTGGTTCTTGACATTCCCTCTCTCATCTTTCCACTTAATTCTCAATTTCCTCATTTATAATAATGGAATAGATTAGTAATGATCTCACCAGAATATTCTTATAGAATCGTGTATAAAAAATGCTGAGTCAATTGGTTTCAGGTGTTTGAAGACAAAAAGAAGAAAGCTTTGCTAGAAGCACTTGAAAAAATTAAAGGCGGTAAGTCTTAACATTGCTCCCTTTTTATTAGTGATTTTGTATATGTGTTGTCCTGCTTTTTTTATTAACTATTATTGATCTTATCATAAATTTTTGCAGAGCTGATGGTTTTGGGATTTATTTCTTTGATCTTAACATTTGGCCAAAATTACATTGCTAGCATGTGTATTCCCACAAGGTATGCAGATACGATGTTACCATGCCCTCTTGGCGGCCAGCATGGATTATCTACAGGAGACCACGGATCCCAGCTTGGAGTTCCTGCAGCAGACCATGGATCTCATGGTGAGGGTGAGGGTAAGGGTAATGCCCAGGTTGAACATCATCGTCGCAGGCTTCTATACCATGAACGTAGGTTTCTAGCTGCTGATAGTGCAGCTTCAGCATGCAAAAAGGTAATCACGTCTATCTGGTGGATACAAAAACAATTTAGCCTTAGAAGGGATAGGCTACATGGATCAAACGATGCCATTGTGCACTACCAAAAAATCATATTTTTTCTGAAACCATTTAAGCTAAGATCACTTTTTGTAGTTTTTCTCAATGTTTTTCTGGACATTCCTCTATCTCTTTTAAAAGGACTCTCCTCCAATAAATTCACCTTTCTTACTACTGCTTCCTTAGGTTTTCTTCTCACATGCCTACACCACCTCAAGCATGTTTCCCTCATTTTTTTCATCAATCAGAGCTATCCATCTCTCTCTCTCTAATACATTCATTCATAATCTTGTCTTTTCTTATACATTCACACATCCATCTCAACATTCCCATCTCTGCTTCACTTAACCTTTTTTTTTTTTCCCTCATGTTGGCCCTTCACTGTCTAATATTCACTACCATAGAGCATTTCTGTTTTTACAGCAGTCCTTAAAAATATCATTTAGTTTTGCAATTTAGGTTTTCTATCCAGATCAGTACCTTTAGAAATTACTTGTAAATTTGGATTAAACTAGAACACCAGATGCTCTCCATGAATGTTGATCACTACTTAATTTTAATGTTGGTCTGAATTTCAATCATGGGCATAAGTAAGAACCATTTTTTGTCTTGAGCTTAGTCATCCATGTAAAGGCATATAAACACACACTATAAGTGTAAAACCGACCTTCCAGAAGATTTCTCTTCCTTTCTACATCTAATTTATCTTTGATTAAAGTGTTTGAACTCCTAGGAATTTTGCATTAATTAGTCACATTTTCTGAAATTGCTCTATATCTTCATACCTGATGGAATTGAAATTTTGATATCCTGTAGGGACACGTGCCTCTTATATCCGTGCACGGGTTACATCAGTTACACATCTTCATATTCTTCTTAGCTGTCTTCCATGTGGTATATAGTGCCATAACGATGATGCTTGGAAGATTAAAGGTTGGTATAGTATGTTCAGCCTTACATATATGATAACTTTTATTGCTAATTCCAGTTAAAGCCAAAACCTGCTACTTCTTCTCAGTAGTTGTCTTTATGTATTTGTTGTGAAACATTTAGTATTTCATCTCATTCATCAATTTTGCTGTGTCTTTCTTTTTTTTTTTTGGCAGATTCGTGGATGGAAGGAATGGGAACGGGAGAATGAGGTTGATCAAGAAGCCATGAATGGTACAGAAATTTATTACTCATACAAAAAATTTGTGTCCCACCTTAAATTAGAGTTTGTTCTCTCTCTGCATGGACCTTTCAATATTAGGCTCCCACAATATTTACACATGGAATGCTGAATTCGGTGTTTGCTAACCTTCAGATCCTAAAAGATTCAGGCTTACTCACGAGGTATCATTTGTGAGGGATCACAACAGTATTTGGACTAAAACGCCAATTTCCTTTTATTTGGTAAGGAATTTTCATGCTTTCAAACGTCAAATTCTAGAATTGGTCTGTGTAAAGTATTACTTTGTTTTAATTTTTGAGTACATGGAGAAATCATAATTAAATGAGCTGATCCAAATGGTCTAAAGTCTACTAGGAGACAAAACTAGAGATGGCAACAGGGCAAGCCAGCCTTCCCTTAACCCGTGAATGCATGGGGAATCCTTCCCCTGTGCCCCACAGAGCAACAATGCCCTGTAACGATTTTTGAAAAATCCGAAAAAAACTTTAAGAGAAAAAAAAGCAAATCCTAAATTTAAATGCTACTAATTCACACATAATCATTAAATATTCTCTGAACATAAATAAATCAAGTCTTAAAGCCATATATAATCATCAACCATTTCAATTTCTTTTAGTACTTCATCTAAAATTAAGATGCTCCTCCACCATGTCATTAACCTTCAATGATACTTGAGGCTTACAATGCATAATAAATGTATAGACATATGGGTGAAAATACTTAAGTATCCTTAAATTTAGGAGAGAGTGAGGTGACGATTATGATCCTTGCTCTATTCCCAAAATTTAGAACAGAACAGATTATCACCTATCCTCGTTTCCATGGGACCAAAACTCCCCCATCCTGGACACCTAAATTTAGGATAAGTTGTCATCCTTAGACAAAGCAATATTTAGTACCTAATTCTCAAACAAAATGTTAACTTAAAACAATGTTTTGGTGAAGGTCATTTCACTCACCTAGGGTATCCATTTTTTGATATTGTCCTTCTCAATGAGATAAGAAACTTACTCTTATCAATGAAGCTGAGTTATGAGACCAATTCTTGATATATTTAAGTAGCTATTGAGTTCGGTGGATGTTAAAGGGCAACTGATCTTATATCAAAAATATAAAAGGGCAAATGAGCAATAAGTGTCTAAATTTATTTTAAGCTTACTTCGATCACTTTTTGCAGATTAGGTGTTGTGTTGTAATACCCACAATATCATGTAGCAAGTGAAAAGATGAAAATATTGTTATAATGAAAAAAAACAATGAAACTTGTGCTTTTCGGATATCATGGCCGTTACGGTTTTTACTCACTTGGTTCAATCTAAAGCAGCATAAGAATAAGATGTGAATGTCCATTTTGCAGGTATGCTTCTTTCGACAATTTTTTAGATCTGTTCGTAGAGCTGATTATTTGACCATGCGACATGGATTTGTGACGGTTGGTATTTTCACCCAATGCAACAATAGCAGAAAAAGAATTATATTGTTTCAATAATGCATGTCCCACTTCATTGTTGTAGGTCCATTTAGCCCCTGGAAGTAAGTTTGACTTTCAAAAGTATATCAAAAGGTCAATGGAAGATGATTTCAAGGTAGTTGTAGGAATCAGGTAATCTTCCAAATGTGCCACTTCAAAGGCTCTCATTGTTAGTAATAGAAAAATAATTACTAAATGATAGTTCTTTTAAAAAAAAATCTTGTTTCTTAATTTCTTCCTGATAGGATTATCATTCATTGTTTTCGCAGTCCAATACTTTGGGCATCTGTGGTGTTTTTCTTGCTTGTTAATGTCCATGGTTTGTCCTTCTCACTTAAATCATCAGTGTTCTTCCATATTTGGCACTCTAAATCAAGTTTAACATGATTTCTGTTCTCTTTTCAGGATGGCATGCATTTTTTTGGGTATCCATGCTTCCTCTATTTGTAAGTATATTTGTGCATTACCAACAACATTATGTTGCATTTTGGGAAATAAGGACTAAAAAATTGAATTATTTGAAGGTGATTTTGGCTGTTGGAACAAAGCTTCAAGCAATTATAACCCGTATGGCACTTGATATAAAAGAAAGGCATGCTGTAGTGCAAGGGATCCCTCTTGTACAAGTCTCTGACAAGTATTTTTGGTTTGAATGGCCTCCATTAGTTCTTTATCTTATCCATTTTGTTCTCTTTCAGGTATTTAGCCTTTTTAATCTTCTATATCTAATGGATCATTGTTTTTTTTTGTTGTTTTAGTTATTTGAGAGCCTAAAGACTTAAAAGATTTTTTCCCAACCTAGCTAACCCCTTTATTTTGTTTTTCCAGAATGCATTTGAGCTCACATATTTCCTTTGGATATGGGTAATAAACTTTTCCTGTTCCCTTCCTCACAATTGTATGTCTGTTGTTGAAACCTTAAATGCTTCTTCATTTTGCAGTATGAGTTTGGATTGGATTCTTGTTTTCACGATGATATTAATATTGCAATTACTAGAGTTGCTCTCGGGTAAGTCATTCATCTTGTTTGAGTAATGCATATGATGAGACAAAGTTATCTTTGACATAACATTTGTCTCAACATTTTTATAGTTTCATCAGTAAGTTATTTCACAAAACAAGCACAGATATTTCATTATCAAGTTGTTTCACAATATAGAATCATAATAATAGTACAGTTGTGAACTTTAATTCTGCAGAGTTGGAGCTCAATTTGTATGCAGTTATGTCACACTTCCTCTCTATGCCCTTGTTACTCAGGTTGGGTCATTTCAAACATTTTTACCTTCAAAGTCACTGAAGTCCACTTGTTTATATGATATGATATATACATGTAAAACTGATGAATGAGCATATTCGCTTTGGCAATCCTAGATGGGTTCTACAATGAAAAAGTCAATCTTTGATGAACATACTTCAAAGGCCTTGATGAATTGGCATAAGAATGCTCAAAGGAAAAAATCGAGGGGACGATCTCCTACTCGAACTTTGGGTGGTAGCCCCCGTGATCGGTCTCTAGAGCATACCCCTAAGACCTCACATCGTGCAGAAATGTCGGAGTTGGAAGGTATCTGACCTCCTCAATATCAACACACTACAACCATCATGACTAAGGTAGATCTATCAAGAAATCACCAAGATGCCTCTAACCCTTATCATAACCTTGACCTTCTATCAGGACCGTGATTTATGAGAAGAACATGGATGCTTGAGAATTTAATGTTTGATTTTGTCTCTACACCTCCTCTTGCAAGAGTTTTCTATGTATAAGGCAGTTACAGTGCTCTCTACTATGGCTTCCTCCAATACATTATGCTAAGTTGGTTCGAATTGATGGAGCCCAACATTCTCTGCAAGCTAGTGCGTTTGGAAACTAAATCCATTTATACAATATTAACAATTTTGTTCTAAGTGTACACCAATTCATACGAGCAGTGCATTTGTATGGACAATCTTATATTCATAACAACTTTCTTTCTTTCTTTCTTTTTTGTTTTTGGGTAGACGCCTAACATTAGCTACATGTTATTAAGTGATGCTGTATAGGTGTGCACAGATTGATATTATCCTCTTCATGGCCTGAATACTATCAGATTGAGCAAATGAGATTTAAATTATTGGAGATCAGCCTCGAATTTGAGATTTTGGTTCAAGTATTAAAACTTCCTTCTCCATACTATTTATAAAGCAAGGCAGATCATGGAAGTTTCTTTAGTGTACATAATTCATCACCAAAGTTGCTCAAATAATTTAAAATTTGAGATAAATTACAGTTTGCTCACATATGATATGACTCATTTTTTTCATTGTTTATCTCTGGTTTAAAAATGATAATGTACTATCCTATAGAACACTTTGTTGATATACTATCTACCTAAATATAATCAATTGTTAATTATTTGATGGAAACATCAAAAGACCTACACATTGATTCACATCCTCTCTCCCATGAACTATATCATTATTCTCTTTAAAATCTCTTTATTTTTTCTATAAAAATATAGTGTACGTGTCCAGAAAAGGGTGGGAATCCTTGTTTCAGGGACGTATTTAGGATGAAAAAAATTGAAAATTTATAGAAAATAATGGCAAGATCTAAGAGAAGGAGGAATAAGGAAATATATGTCATCTCACATGGACTTTATGTCAAAAATCGGATGAAATTTAACCTCTCGTTGAGCAATACACTAATACTAACAAAAGAAAAAATAGCCAAAATATATTATTAATTTTCAAATCCGGGTTTCTACAGTGCAGCGTGGCAAGATGCTGCATCCATCTGAAGTAATCCAAACTATCCATCTCATGTTATTTATAATCCTCTGAAATGGGGTCCTTTAATGAATTAAAGTTGCTAGGTTATGTACATGGAAAAAAAAAAAGGTGTGAAAGAATATCTTTTGTGACATATTTGTGTTTTTATTATACTGTAAAACGGCCTTTATTTGTGTTTTTATTATGAAAAAGAGTTCATTCCTTTATTTGTGTTTTCATTATACAGTAAAACGACCTTTGTTTTTATTAACAAACAAAAAGGACTTCATTTTTTTGCACCTAAATTTCCGCCATAATTTGATAATTTATTTGTGTTTTTATTGTATTGTAAAAGGGCCTTTATTTATCTTTTAATAATTTTTACCTAACCTCGTGTGACCTTTTATTTTCGGTAGTGCAATATGGTGCTACTCAGTTGGTTTGACCTTATTTTGCATTATGGATGTGAAATAATGACAATTACAAATGTAAGCCCACACAAATACTTAAGGAATGCCAGTGTCAACTTAACAGTTGAGATGGATTGCGAGATACACTCTCACAAGTCGATGAGACACATAATAGGAGAAACAACATTCTAGAAATGCTCAGCCTCAACGAAGTGATGATGTTGGGAAAGAAAGTGATGGGTTGAGTGACTTCAATGAGCAATGTGATGATATGGGGCACTGTGATGTTTTGAGAGACTTTGTCATCTAAGAGTGATTTCAAAAAACAAGTCTGGAAAATGAGAGGGCCCAAGTTACCTGCAAATGTGCTATTGAGAATTGCACTTGGCTCATCGATGCATCACCTACCCCTGATGGCTGGATGGTTGAACATACAAGATCAAGACATAATTCCCAGCTCATTTTTGTATTAGAAATACCAAGAATAAAAATGCAACCTGTACATAGATTTCAAAAAAGCTAAAGATTAAACAACTTGCTGACCCAAAGCTAAGTTATAAAAGCACGATACAAGAACTGACGAAGCAATGGGAATCGAAGCTCATCCTAGTGTCACGATTTGACAATTCAATTGTCAAAACGTATGGTATTTAGTTTGTTTGCTTGATACTTAGTATCTGAAAATGAACCAGCCAATTAATCATATACTATCTTAGTTTCAAAAATAACGAGCAACACTCATAACTTATATCACATGGAGACAACTATAAACAACAAATTATATAACACATAAGCAACTAATTTGTATACAAAGGCAACTAAGTCATTCATATTGGCAAACATGATGTGTTTATGCAATTCAAACAAATGTGGATAAATGCAGCAAAAAATAAATAAATTTCGTGAGACAATATTTTAATTGAAGAGAGATTACTTCTTTCATTCATATAAAAACTTTTTTTACAGAATCCTGAGTGTGTAAGGGGGCACCAAGCCACACACTTGATTGCCCAGACTAGTGCCTTGATGCTTACCTTGGGTCACCTGACACTTTCTCTTAAAGAACATTGTAAGCTAAAGCTCTAATAACATAAGTAAATATATTTTTTTTGAGTTGACATAAAGGCTTTTCTCCTAATTCGGAAAGATTCTAATATGTCACAATACATTGACATAAAGATAAAAATGTAAGGATCATAATCATGTACTTATCTACTCGTACTAAACAAGTTAACTTTTACATAAACACCCTCAAAATAAGAAAAATAATATACATGTCTCTCAAATTTGCATCATATGATCTTTTTTTCATGCTTAATTTTTGTGCCAAGTTTCATCCAAATCTAAGTGCATTTACTTGTTGAATTTGGGCACAAGTCCTGAATTATGACATTCTCCCCCACTTGAAAATATCGATGCCCTCATTGACGACTTAATCTAACACAACTTTGAAAGTAGGAGACAGTTGCAAGATAACTTGTGCACACAATAAAGTTAATCGTACATGACAAAAGTGGTTTGTTGAGCACATTCCAACAATCAAGTTAGTCCTCATATAGAGTTTTGATAAGTGTAGTGAAGATGATCTAAAGATGAGGTACTTGCTCATTTATATAGGTGACGAGTGTGTCAATTATTATGCTCCTAGACGAATGATATGTGACCACATGTCTCTGGTGCATTTGGTAGCATAAGCAAGATTCTCACCAAGCAATTACTACGAACACATTATTTGTGTATGTCTGGGTCACGTCTTTTGTTATGTGCAGGCTAGTGGGTTAGCTTGCTTAGGTTTCCATGTGACCAACTCTACATCTCAAGCCAATTGATTAGTGTAGTGAGTCGATCGGTTTGGGTCTAAGCCTTTGCTTCACGTGGCCATTTCTTCGATTGGTTTTAGTTGATCGGCCTTGGCCGATCATCTTGTGTTTGGTGATTATTTTGGGCTATGTCAAAAAGAATCTTTGGTCTACTTCCCTCAAGCTCCTCCCTCAACTTCTTCTCTACTTGTCTTTTTGTACTTCGCTAATGTTTTGCCTTCAACATTTTGGTTTGACACAACTTCTTGAAAGTCTTTGATGTGCTCTTCTTTAACTCTTCTTAGGCTTTCATCTGCTTATCTCCTTAACTTGTTGTTGATGATGAAAAATGAGTTGTCTTTACAACTCTTAAGATGATCATCTTTGTAGTTGAGCATGAACTAGGCATTTTGGGTACCTTATATCCAATGTCTCATTCCACTGATGTAAAAAACGCAAGTCTTATGCATTGTTCAAGTAGAAGTCTCATTTCTTATTGACAAAACATGGCTTGCTTGCAAGTCTCATTTCTGGCTTATAAGCCTACTAGTGTGGTTTCAACAATCCATCATACTTTGCTAAGTACTTTACTGCTCAAATAACATCACTCCTCGAATATGACATGACACCCAAATGGTGTCTCCATGATCACTCAAACATAACACCTTAATGGCACCCCTTACGAAGGTCGGAATGGTTGAATAAAGAGTTATTCGTCACTCTTGTTCTAGCTTGCACATCACGTGCTCTCCAAGGTTATTGCCATAAGCTTTTCTTATAATTAAACACTGGCACTCTCAAAGTAATGTGAGCTTAAGTCATTGTCACAAGTTGATCCTTACAATTAAGTGAATGCCTTTGTATACAAGAACAACACAATAAGATAAAAATAAAATGTATATGTCAGGCAACTGCTCCATGAACACACACAATGCCCTCTGGCTCCTCCATAGACTCATCTTTAAAAGGATTAGCATGCTTTGCACATCTTTCTTGTGCACCTTGTCCACTATCTTTATTTCTACCATGCAGGCTAGTACCCTTGGACCCCCACAGCTTTTTGTTCAAATAGACCCTGGTCGGGATAAGGTCTACCACACTTTGTTATTGTCTTACTACTCTTGGGGCTTTAAAAATACGATTGTACCAACTGTAGCACAAGACATATCCTCCCCATCAAAACTTTTATCACCACCCTCGTCGCCCTTTTATGCCTCTTCTTGAAGCTTGGCTTTTAACGTATTTAGGGTAGTCTTTTGTGGACACTTACCACTTTATGTGGCCCATCATATAAGAAACAAATAAGAGTCTTAGACTTCCCTTTGCTGTTAGATGTCTAGCATGATCTTGAAACTTGTAAGTGGAAAGACACTCCATTGCCTCATCCCCCATTCTTAGATCTGCCACCCTTGCTTGACTGGCCACTATTAGTAGTATTCAACCCTTCCATGGAATTTTGAGCTAGGAAAGCTAATGATGTAGTTAGATAATCACTTGTTATATGTGAAAATCGGTTCACCTTGGATGGACACACGAGAAGTCCAAGAGCGACAAAAGGACTAGTTGAAAGAACTATTTGGATCGCTATGGCTTTAATCTATGTTGTGAGCATGATGCCTCGGCTCGAACTCATGCCCAACAAAGTGAGTTTGACATCTTTATCCTGATGATGTGCACGACCCCAGACTATACGATCCAGTCAGTAAAGTATGAGTAGCAATGTGTAGCTCGCTAGACAGAAGATCAAGTCATACTCTGCCCCAACGGACAAATAGGGCCTGCCTACAGAAGACAATCTGCAGTAACCAAAAATGAAGATTTAGTCTATATATTCTGTCTTATACAATAAATACTGATGTAACATACTTACTGTTAGTCGAATATGGGTGCCTTAGAGTCAATTTGATTGGAGCTCTATTACATCTATGACTAAGCGATCTGTGGATTTAGATAATAAAGGTTAATTATTCATCTTATATTGTATGTTGTGTTCATATTTATGACTCATGCATAAATAAGATGAAGCCCATGGTGAGAAGTCCATTTGATCAATCCTATAAAGGGTTA
>JANHAO010008965.1:0-18811 GCA_026873985.1 Saraca asoca | reverse complement strand
CTGAGCCAAGCGCGGGGAGCTGCCCCTAAAGTGGCAGGAAAGATACGGCACTTCAGTAGGGGTTCGATCATCTAGAGGTCCATTTCTGTATTGAATGCATCCAGGTGATCGTTCGGATTGCTATTTCCCTCGTATAACGGGATGGCGGGCACCTTGAGTTTCTGCAGGAGAGGTTGCTTCTGAATCTCCACAGAAAATGGTGAGGTCTCTTCACGATGCGTTTGGTTGCCTTGAGGCTGTGGGCGCTCCTCAAGCATTGACTTTCGCCCTGGGGGATGGAGTTTTTTGCATGTTGTGAGCCCCCTGACCGTTGGCTATCACGGTCACCATGGGTCTCCCTCCAAGCTTCTTCTTGAAGCTATTGGAGCTGCGCCATGATCTCTTCTTGTCTTTGGTCACTTTGTACTTGTGCCTGGGCAAGTGCTTTAATAGTCTCAGTCAAGTCTTTGACTGTGTTCTCCAGGGCCAATCGAGATTGGTCAGGTATTTGCTTCTCTTGCATCCCAGGCATGGCAGTGTGCTGAGATACTGGAACTGTAGAGCTCTGAGTTGTTCTTCCTCGGGCCATCGCTGAACAGCAGTGGAGACTTTAGAGAGTAGATGATCCCCACAGACGGCTCCAAAAATGTTGACGATGAAATTCAGTCCGTGTATGGGAACCAAACCCCGGCCAATGGAATGTAGAGTTCAGGAATCAATGCCACTCTTGAAGTGTTGTGGAGGAAGAGAAAGAAAGAAAGGTAGTGTTTTTACGTGGTTCGGCCAAATCCGGACAGCACCGGATCCTACGTCCATGGTGGAGTTTCTATTGATAATATGTAAAGTATTGTTTACAAGATTGGCCTCCCTCCCTCTTGCTAACAAGGTAATCCTATTTATAGAAGGAGGAGAGTAGACATACATTAAATGCTAGCTACAATTGTGTTACATCAATTAAATGGGAGAAGACACTAAGAGGTTTGTATTCCGAAAATGGGCTGTGAAGCAGGCTTTCTTAGGCCGACAAGTAGGCTTCGTAGCTGCCATTTGTGTCAGGCAAAATGCTTTGCTATCTCAAGCGAGAGCTTCTCGGGGAAGTTATTTTAGGCTTGCTGCAGCGAGGGGGCGCGGTCACTGTCCTATTGTCTGAGCTTGTTGTCGTAGAGTCGCACAGTCATTGAGGCATGACCCTTCGGACTACGGTGTGGCGAGGCCATCGGGACAGGACCTGGTGCCTAATGCGCTCGCTACTGCTTGCCTGGAGCTTCCGAAGGCTTTTTGCTGAGATGCGAGGACTGATCCTCGGGCTCTCGGGGACTCAGGGACTCATCCGCACGAGGACATTTTTGGTGTATAACAATTTCACACAGTTAATTTTTAAGTTGTACCTACCATTCTTTATATCTTTGGGACCTGACATTGGGGGCTAATATTGTGGGTATTTTTGGAATCACATAAATAGGCTGGTAAAAGCCCAATGGACAGACTTAGCTAATAAGGGCTTGGTTCACCCAAGATTGAGGTCATTCAACTAAGACATTAGGTTGCTAAATACGAGATAAGGTTGCAGGTCAAAGTAGCAACCTTAGGTCATGAGAACAAGGCCTAGCTCGCAACTTCAGGCACACATCCTTAACCATTAATTCATGAAGATCCATTCAGTTTCTTATTCTAATAGGAAATCGTTATCTATTATGTAATCCTAATCAAGCCATGATACTTATCTGTTATAGATTTATATTCAAACTATAACCCTCTAACTATTATAAAAGGGGATGAAATCATTGTACATGATACAATCAATCATCAAATACAAAATGCTTAGTAAAGAGTAATAAAAGCCATGGATGCAGGGGTCAAACTGACTTTAGCCTAACCATATTAAAAACTTCTGGTGTCTCCCTATTCTCTCTCTCTTTCTCTCTCTCTTTCCCTTTACATTCAATCTGTAGTTTGGAGTTCTAGACTTGAGTTTATCAGATTTGACCATCAACAAATCTCTTGATAAAAATGAAGAACTTCTTGGTCCTAAAATGCCATATCTTAGTACAATCAGTGCACTAACATATCTTGCTAATACTACATGTTTTGATTTAGCTTTCTTGATAAGTTTATTGGCAAGATATAGTTCTTTTCAAAATAAAAGGCATTCGAATGGAATATATATTTCATTATTTTCAAAGAATAAATGATATGAGACTATTTTATCAATATGAGTGTAGATCAAAACTAATCAATTATGCATATGTAGGATTTTTCTCCAATACATGCAACACTCAATCTCAAGCTGGCTATTTACTTCCTACCAGAATGCTTGAAAAGTTAGATCATAATATTGCAATGAGTTGGATTAAAGATCTCAAGTGATATTGACATGATAGGGAGTAAATACATAATGTATTACTTTCCTTAGCCAAGCATAATATTTTCACGCCTTGAAATCATTCTTTCTTTAAACTAAATCATACCCTTTTAGACCATGTTGCAAACCATGAAGTATCTTCTTTTAGTAAATGAATGTTTGCATAAAAGTTTCTTTGAAATTTGCATAAATCCTATTTGAGGAATGGGTTTTTGGGGATAATATGTTTTTAAGCCTTGTATCCTTTCATTTCAATACCTTTTCACCATGGCCACATTATAAACTTTCAAAGACCTAATTGAGGCTTGTATTGTTTCTAATAGAAATTGGATGATTTTATGTGAAAAATCAAATGAAAAATAGGGCAAAGCCTGACTCAGCAAAGCACTTGCATGTTGATATCTGCAAGGCTTTTCAAAAGGATAAAAAAAGAAGAATGCTAAATTGGGGTAATTTTTGTTGTTATGACCTCTTTGTAGTATGATGTCATATGTTTAATATTTCTTTTGAAACCCTAAAGCCATGGTAAAAAAATTTCAACTCTGGACCTTTTAGTGCAATTTGTTCTTTTCATCCAAAAGTCTCCCAAAAAACAAGAAGACAAAAAAGTTAAACATAAAGTCAAACTGGGGCAATTTTTTATTAAGATTTCTTTTCAATCTAATGTCATAAGTTTGATATTTCTTTTTATCCTTGAAATTGGTTCAATGTTTTTTTTCCCTTTTTGCATTACTCACTGCTTGGATTACTATTAGGAATTTAATTATTCAAAAGTTCAAGTTTTTTTCTTCATAACGCATCTGGTTCACTCTTTATTTTTTATTTCACATGCACAGCGACTAATTAATCATATTAAATAAGACAAAGAAAATATTTTTAACTTTAACAAGGCAAGCTCTAAACTTGAGCAAGAAAGGGTTGCCCAATCTTTAAATACAATAAAACAATTAATTCGAGAGATATACATTGGAATTGAAAGACAAGAGTCTTCACTTTGAGCAATAGTAAAAGCATAGCATGATCTAATATGAATGGGTTCCCAGGAATTTCTCAGAATTGTTCAAATGCTTAACTTTAAGGTATCTTTTAGATTTGTCAGTGACAAACAATTGAAAATGCAACCAATGCAATGAATTTTTTAAATTTAAATGTGTGCGTATGCATTTCAAATTAAGGTGTTCTAGATTGTCTTCAAGCACACCAAGAAATTTGTCAAATTTTAATGTGTGTATATCCATTTTGAATATCATTTGGAATTGACACTTACATATAAAACTGGGCAAAATTTCTATATTTACTTGATTTTAAATGTGCACAGCATTTTTGGAAAATTTGCTAATATAAGTTATTAACTTTTGAAGAATCTATGTATACATGTCTATTTCATGCTTGAAATTGCAATCTACTTTTCTATTTACATTTTTAATGCATTTGATGAATGCTTTTCACCAGTATGGTGATGTCCATCGATGGTTGTGGTGATACCTAACAATCCTTTAAGATTATGTCAATTTCTACTTTAGAGGATGATACATTATCCCTCCAACGGACATAGCAATATCCTAGTCATTTTTAAAATTATGATGATACCTTTTCAAATCCCAAGATTAGGCCATGTCTTTTTTAATGTAATTAAACTTTCGATTGCAATCTATATTCATCATTGCAATTTAGTTTCCCACTATTTTTAAATTTCCATTGCAATATAATTATTTATTTTTCTCCCACTACTTTTAAATTTTCATCATCCTATTTAAATTCCTATTGCATAACATTCACATTTTTATTTCTATTCTTCCACATTTGCATATTAAATTTCTGTCATTTTAATTCCTATTGCATCTCATTTGCATTTTAAATTCCTATCATTTAAACTTCTACATAACTAAGTTCACACTTTTAAATTCTTGTCACTTAAATTCATATGGCATCACGTTCTTTTTTTAGACTCCTATCATTTAAATTCATGTAGTGCCATGTTCATATTTTAAGTTCTTGTCATTTAAATTCTTATTGTATCTCGTTCTCATTTTTAAATTCTTGTCATTTATTTTCTTGTTATGACACATTCACATTTTTTAAATTATTGTCATTTAAATTCCTACTGTGCCATGTTTAAATTTTAAATTCCTGTTGCACCACAATTGTATTTTTTATTCCTGTCATTTAAATTTCTATTACACCACATTCGTATTTTAAATTCATGTTACTTAAATTCTTGTTGTGTCATATTCGCATTTTAAATTCCTATTGCACTATATTCATAATTTTAAATTTCTGTTGTGCCTCATTCGCATTTTAAATTTTTGTCATTCTAATTTGGACTATGTTATGTTTGCATTTTAAAATTTTTATCATTTAAATTCATGTTGCATTACATTTGCATTTTAAATTTTTGCTATGCCACATTTACATTTTTAAATTTCTACTACACCACGTTTATATTTTTGAATTTCTACTGCATCAAATTCACTTTTAGAATTCTTGTCTTTTTAGTTTTTACTGCACCATGTCAATTTTAAATTTCTATCATTTAAATTCTTGTTTTGCCACATTTATATTTTAAATTCATGTCATTTAAATTTTTCTATCACCACGTTCACATTTTTAGATTCTTGTTTTTAAATTCTAACTGTGTCACCTTTGAATTTTATATTGATGTCATTCTAATTTTTATTGTGTTAGGTTCATATTTTAAATGTTGGTCATTTAAATTCTTGTTGCGTTATGTTCACACATTTATATTCCTACAATGATACATTCACATTTTTTAATTTCTATCATTTAAAATCCTATTGCTCAACGTTCCTATCACATCATGTTGACATTTTAAATTCCTGCCACACCATTTTCTCATTTTACATTTCTTTAATTTCTTTTCAAATTCGTAGAGTTGAAATTCACCCCAACAAAATATTCGTTCCATCATTATTCGTTCGTAATCCAAAATTTTGTAAACTTGTTTACAACTTATCTCTATGAAAAAACAAAGAAAGAGGAGCAATTGTGAATAAAATATTTTATGCACATCCATTTGAAAGTATCTTAAAAATACAAAAAAAAGGAAAATGTTAAAAATATAAAATATAGATTTTATCTTTTTTTTGTTTAGTTAGTTTTCTTTTATTTTCATTAAAAATACCAAAAAATATACAAAAAAAAGCGAATTGAAAATATAAAATTTTTCCTTTCATTTGATATTTATCATTATTTTTTTAATTTATTATTTTCCTTTTTGGTTCATCATTTATACTTGCTTTCACATTTTTAAAATTTTATTTATCTCTTCACTTTCTTGTCAAAATTTTTTATTTATCTGCATCATTTCACATTTATTGATAAAAAACATTTGTAAAATATTTTAATCATAAAGAAATAGAGAAGAAAATTCCATTAAGATTTATCTTTCATCTATATTTTTCATTATTATGTTACATATAAATATATTTAAAACAAATTAAAAAAAGTATTGGTTTTGTTTTTTTTTTTTTTTAAAGATAAGGAAGTTGATTACAATTTTCTATTTTTATTTTTTTTATATATTCATCACTTAGTTTTATCTAGTTATGTTTTAAAAAGTACACAAATATTGAAGATAATTATTATTAGGGAGAGAGTTCCTCATTCCTCAATTAATTATCTTTTAGTTATTTTTTTTTAGAAAAACACAAAGGTTAAAGATAATTATTATCTCCGAGAGAGTTCATACTCCCCCCATTAGTTATTTTCAAAAAAGACACAGAAGTTGTAGATAATTATTATCAAGAAGAGGGTTCATCCTTCCCCATTTTGTTGTCTTTTAGTTATTTCTTTTTTAGAAAGGACACAGAGGTTGAAGTTAATTATTATTATTAGGGAAGGGTTCATCCATCCCAATTATTTATTTATTTATTATTGTTGTTGTTGTTTATTGTTAATTATCTTCAATATTTTGCATTATTAGATTACATTTAAATGCATCAAAAATAGATATAAAAGCTTTTGGTTTTGTCTTAAAAAAATAAAGAGATATATTATAATTTCTTATTTTCATTTTATTTTTTATTTATCTATTTATTACTTAGTTTAATCCTTTAGTCTGAAGAATTGAAGTAAGACACAAACAAGTTGAAGATAATTGATACCTATATGTCCTCCTCTAATTATAAATAGAGAATGTGTCAAAAGAGGATGGGAGATATTGAAAAATCATAGAGAGGGACTCTCCTTCATGCAAGCTGATATTTTATGCAAATTTTGTTTTGTTTGCTATTATAAGCCGTGGTTTTCTCTTCTTCATTTGAATATTATAGAATGACATTGTCATAGATCTCTTTTCCAGTTTGCTTGTGTTTCATGTAAAATTAATGCATATACACAGAGCTTTCAATATGTCCGTGGCTATCACAAATTAGCATAAACCATAATTTGAATTCGGGTATGTGCCGATTAATTGCTACCATGCATCAACTCGATCTTTAAACTTTTGAATCTCCGTCCTCAGTTTTGCGTCAGACATTTATTAACTACTGTAAGATTAATTATGATCTGTGTCTAATCTATTATATTGCTCTTAATATTTTCATCATGGGTTTTAAATATTTATAACTTTGTTCACATGTTGTGTTTCCTTTAATATATAAATTTTGGTTTCAAAAGTCATGTGTTCGTTAGGAATAATTTTGTAGTTTGAATATTCCGTGCTATAGTAGTTTTTATTTTATTTAGTTTTTCTTTCTCTACTTCTTTCCTTTGAGTTATAGTGTTTTGGGTTTTTCATTTGTCTCTTAAAGATAGCCTATTCTTGAGTTTGAGTTTGAAAGGAGTTATATTGTGATGCCTTTTCCATTTAAATTGAGTATTATTTTTGGGGCTGCTGAGAGTATTATTTTTGGCACTGTTGATGTGCCTCTTTTTTCCCCCTTAATTGTGGATCTAAATAATTTAGTCATAATCTTTTAGTGACAATTATGCGATATAAAGATTTTAAAGACTCCTTGATCATAGATCTAAATGATTTAGTCATAAGCATTTAGTAATCATTATGTGATAGAAAGATTTTAAAAACTCCATGACTAATAATGAGACGGTAGATTATCTAATCACCACGTGTGATGACTATCTCTATCCACTCTAGACTAAAAAATAACACCTCTAAGAGGTCAAAGCTTCTAGCTCTTCTGCAGAAGAACTGTTAAGATTGCATACATATTTATTTTTTGGGTTAAAATTCATATTAATCTTATTTTCGAGAATTTGAGAGGATATTGGACAAATTTGTTTCATTCATCTTTTAATTTTTTATCCCTCATTTTAAAATATATATAATTTTATTCTTTTATTTTTTGTACTTTATTTGTTTCAATTTCCAAACTTCATTTTCTTATATTTTACTTATGAAAAAAATAAAAAAATAGAAAATATTCAAAATAAAAGTATTTGATTTTTTCAAGCATTTATTTCAAAATTATTTATTCACATAAACATTTTTTTTCAAATTACTTTTTTTTTAGAAAATTACTTTTGCACTTTTATCTTATGCCATTTTAAAAATTATAATTATAATTAAATGGACCACTAGCACTTTAATCCTTCCTTCGAAGGTATGCAAGCTTGTTTTGTTTTAAAAGTTATTTTTTAACAAATAATTTTTTTAAATTCATTTTCTCAAATGCCATATCAATGGCTCTGGCCACCGAGTGAGTCCACTTTTCTTTACACTTCTGATAGAGTAGCAAATTCATATTATTGATAATTCTGAAAAAATTAATTTTATTTTCTTTTATTTTTTAAATATTGACATTATTCGTTTTAGGAATTAGTACAATATTTTTATGCATGATCTATTCCATAATTATTTTCTAGATAACCATTTTTATGTATCGAGTGTTGTGGGGTGCCTAACATTTTCCCCAGACACAAATCGACTCTTCAAATCATCTTATCTAGTTCATAAGACTTGTTTTATCCTTTTTTTTTTTTTTTGCTTCTAGTTTTCCATAAGAAAATTAATGGCAACTCTATTTTATTTACTAAAATAGTTATTGTTAGTCTTGAGATGCCACAATGCAAACAATGACTATTTTAATAAATAAAACATAGAAATTGCCACTAACTTTTGTGGAAGAGATAGAAAGAAATGGATAAAATAAGTCTTTTTAACCAAAAAAGATAGTCTTGGAGTCTCATTGTATATGGAGAAGATGTTAAACAGTCCATAGCACTCGTTGAATAAAACGATTATGAAGAAACTAACTATGCAATATATTATGACTAAAATATTGTATTAATCTTTAAAATATACAATGTTAAAATTGAAAAGATAAATAAAACAAAATTATTTTTTAAATATCTCAGTCGTATTCATTTGCTACTTGTTGTATACAAAAATTGGCCTCGCAAGGGCGAGTCCTCAAGCACAGCGAAGACCAAGACTCACACTCTGAAGAGCGGTAACAGCAGAGTATTCCTAGGCGTCGAGCCTACTCTCGATCGTCGCAACACCATGATGCTGTGAGGACATTCAGACACAACCCATGACGCTACTTCCCCCGCAAGGAACCAATCCGACTGATGATGGTCGGAATGAGCTCGCTGTATTGTCCACTTTGACCTCTCCCCTTACAGGGCAAGCCTCACGATTTTGTCCCCCAAGGTTCCCTTCTGGCATCCCCAGTGGAGTTCAACTCGGGCCCGAGGTTTCCATTGGAGTTTGACTTAGGAAAAGGCACCTAGCGTTGTTGAAAGGGGTGTCCCCCCTGCCTTATAAGGCACGAGGTTATTCAATTTCTCATCAATGTGGGACTTCTACCCCCTTCCCACTTTTTGTTATCAACACTGACAAACAGATCACACAGTCAGCAATACTGCAATGTACTTGAGCCAGGGATTCCTGCCCAGGCTACCCTGTGCCTTGCTCGGTCTAGTAGCGATGTAGCGACCAAGCATAGATAGGCTCTGTTTGCAGCCACCCTAGAGGATTTACTTTGCAGCCTATATTTAGCACTGTCCATTCTACAATCTTTTCATTATCTTTCTCATTTATTACTTAATGTAATACAACTGTAGCTTGTAATTAATGCATGTAATCCCTCTTTCCTCTATAAATAGGATTACTTGTTAGAAAAAGGAAGAGGAAAAAGTTTTATAAATAGTTATTCTGCTAAAAACATTACTAATAAAAATTTCACCGTGGACGTAGGGTCTAGTGCCACCCGGATTTGGCTGAACCACGTTAAATCTTCTGTCTCTCTTTCCTCTCTTCCTCTCGACTCGTCTCCATCTGTACTTCAGAGACAGCATTGGTTCCCTGAACCCCTTTTCTCATTGGCTGAAGTTTGAGTCATTCATACTGACTGAATTTCATTGTTAACATTTTTGGCACTGTTTGTGGGGACCATCTGCTCTCTGAAATCACTTTTGTGGTCTAGCGATGGCCAAAGGAAGAACGACTCAGAGCCCTACCATCCCAGCTCCTCAATAGCATAGTGCTACACCTGAAACTTAAGAGGCTCAGACACCCAACCAGCCACGTACAACGCTCGAAGAGACAGTCAGAGAGCTAACTGAAACCGTTAAGGTGCTTGCCTAGACACAAGCGCAAAATGCTCAAAGACAAAAAGAGGTTATGGCGCAACTCTAATAGCTTCGTGACAAAGCTCAGAGAGAAATCCATGATGATTGCGATAGTTAGCAACTGGGGGGCTCACAGCGAGCAGAAAGCTCTACCCCTCAGCATGAAGGATAGCACCCCACGATGGAGGAGGTTCTCCAATGGTTGAAACAGCTAGAGGAGCACCCGCAACCTTAGAGCTACCAGCCTCGCAATGAGGGAAGCTCCCCATTGTCCATGGAGATCAAGAAGCAACCTCTCCCACAGAAACTCAAAGTACCCGCTATCCTGTTGTATGATGGGAACAATGACCCGAGTGATCATCTAGAAGCGTTCAACACTCAAATAGACCTCCAGATGATTGATCCCCTAGTGAAGTGCCGCGTCTTTCCCGCCACACTAGGAGTAGTGCCCCGTGCTTGGTTTAGACATCTCCCGGCTCGTAGCATCAGTGGTTAGGATGAATGCTAAAAGGAAATTTATCAACCAATACCAAGCACTGAAGAGGCAACTTGCACCTCCTTGCCATCTCACAATGATCTTCCAGTGCAAGGATAAGTCAATTAAAGATTACATAACCTGGTTCAGGCATGAAGCTTACTCCGTGGACAATCCTTCAGAGGAAAGCATTCTAACGGCCATCCCAGCAGGACTTTGCAAAGATGGCAAATTGTACAGGAGCCTTTACAAGTGCCCTACTCAAGACCTTGCCAAAATTTACGATCGGGCATACAAGCAAATAAGCTGGGAAGAAACCTTCAGAACAGAGGAACCTAGGCATAAAGTGAGCCACAACATTCCCTCTACGAGCAAAAAAAAGGGTAGCGAGAGCCACACTGACCCCACTCCTCATCTCGCAACGAAGGCAAAACCTCAGCGACCCCTAGGTTGCTTTGAGAGCTATAACATCCTGTCAAACACATAGGACAAAATTTTTGCCATAGAAAGGCACTACGAGGACTTTGGAAGACCCAGGCCAATAAGGGCATCCTTTAAGTCTAGAGACCAAAACAGATTTTGCACCTATCACAATGAGGCTGGGCACATGACCTCAAAATGTCGGGCACTAAAAGACGCCATCGAACGCCTCATCAGAAGAGGCCGACTACAGGATTATATGGTGAGTTCATTAGGACAGCATGCTCAGCAAGACCGACGAGTTATCACCCAGGAGCCTGGGCCCTCCATTAGAACCATATTCTAATCCTATAATTTCCATCTACCATCTATGGTGTTCGTCTATACCGACTGTTATATAATGAATCAGTGAAAATTGCCAATTGGCTAAAGTATCTTCTAAACAGAGAGTTATCACTCCATCTCTACAACAAAACTTTGGCGAATAGTTTTCACCTCGCCTCAACGAAAAACAAAACTTAGGTGAATGATTTTCACCTTACCAAGCGAACGATTTTCACCTTGCCTAACCGAAAAACAAAACTTAGGTGAATGGTTTTCACCTCGCCTCAACAAAAAACAAAACTTTGGCAAATGGCTTTCACCTCGCCAGGCCAACGGTTTTCACCTTGCCACAATGAAGAACAAAACTCAGCAAACGATTTTTCACCTCACCATTACCCCACAGCTCTCATGTGGGCATGTCTCTCAAGGTTCAAATGAGCTCTCTCGGGTGTGGCCCACGTGCAGTCTCTCTCTCACTCACAATAAATTGAGTAGTCATAAAAATAAAGCATAACCGATTGGCCAAATGAGAAGGTCTATTAACTATCCAAAATTCACATACAGCGATGCGTGAAGCATACATTACAATATCTGAAAAAGATAAGCTCATACAATAGGGAAGACCTCAACAAGTGAGGTGACAGTGCATCAAAAGAAGAAATACAGAAATAAAGAAAGAGAGCCCAGCGACCCGGCACAACCTCTCCTGCCAAAAGACTTGATGGCCAGTCGCCAAGCTCATGCCTACAGAAATGACAGCTTCTGCCCAAGTTGCTTCTGCTTATATTCCTCCAGCCTGCATTCTTGAGCCAGACCCAGAGTAATTCAAAAAGTCGTAAAGTCGGCTGGCCAGGTAGTAGAGCCACTAGCGACGATCGAAGAAGGTGGCCAGAAGTCACCGTGAGAACCCGTAGTAGTCTACCTAGCAGGTCCCGTGACGAAGCCACATGCAATGGGCTATCCATGTCTCCCAGCACTCTGCAATAGGCCATCCATGTCTCAACAAGCTTCACCAGAAGCCAAAACACCAAAGCGCAGGGGGCTCTTCAGTCTCCTCCATTGTGTTCCTCTAGGATGAATGAAAGAATACCCCAAACTATATAAAGACCCACTTAGCCCTTTGAAAAACCCAAAAAAGATCTGATCAAATCTTCATCCAATGGCTTGAAACCAGCGGTAGTGCCACGCCAACAGTTGAAAATAACGAATAGGAGAAAGCATGGCCTAGAGCAAAATGAAAAGATATTTGACATGTCACTCCGGTTAAAAAAGGACACTAGCTGAGGATATGAATCAAGCCTTGAAAACATGCAACTCCTGGTCCGTAGAGCAAATCGAGAGTTGGGGGGCTTATGTTGTATACAAAAATTGGCCTCGCAAGGACGAGTCCTCAAGCACAGCAAAGATCGAGACTCATGCTCTGGAGAGCGGCAATAGCAAAGTATTCCTAGGTGTCGAGCCTAGTCTCAATCACCGCAACACCACGATGCTGCGAGGACATTCGAATGCAACCCAGGACGCTACTTCCCCCACAAGGAACCAATCCGATAAAGAGATCACACAGTCAGTAATACTGCAATGTACCTGAGCCAGGGATTCCTACCCAGGCTGTCCTGTGCCTTGCTTGGTCTAGCAGTGATGCAGTGACCAAGCGAAAATAGGCTCTGTTTGTAGCCACCCTAGAGGATCTACATTGTAGCCTATATTCGGCACTGACCAATCTGTAGTCTTTTCATTACCTTTCTCATTTATTACTTGATGTAATACAACTGTAGCTTGTAATCAATGCATGCAACCCCTCCTTCCTCTATAAATAGGATTGCCTTGTTAGAAAAAGGAAGAGGAAAAAGTTTTGTAAATAGTTATTCTACCAAAAACATTACTAATAAAAATTTTGCCATGGATGTAGGGTCCGGTGTCGCCCGAATTTGGTCAAACCATGTTAAATCTTCTGTCCTTTTTCCTCTCTTCCTCTCGGCTCGTCTTCATCTGTACTTTAGAGGTAGCATTGGTTCCCTGAACCCCCTTTCTGATTGGCTGAAGTTTTAGTCATTCATACTGATCGAATTTCACCGTTAACACTACTCTATCTGAAGTAGTGAAAAAAGTGAACTCACTAAGCAATTATAGCCATTACCGTAGCATTTGAAAGAATGGATTTAAAAGAAAATATTTATTTGAAAAAATAACTTAAAAAAATGAGATTGCCTTAAAAAAGTAGGGCCTATGTACCTCCGGTAGAAGGATCAAAGTCCTTGTAATTTATGTAAATAAATATTTTCAATTTTTTTATTTTTTATTTTAAATAATACATGAGGTAGACGAAGCTAGGAAATTATAAAAAAAATAAAATCATATATATTTTTTATTTTTATAAAAATAAGGCAAGAAATTAAAATGTTTAAGATATAAAAAATTGTCCAAGATCCTCTCAAACATCCAAAAATATGATTAATATGAATTTTATCAAAAACATAAACATGTATGCAATCCAAGCACACCCTATGCAAAAAAAGCAACAAACCTATGATCTATTGGGAGCACTATTTTTAAGCCTAGAGTGAATAAAGATGGCCATTAGAAATAGTGATTGGACAGTCTAGTGTCTCATCATTGGTCAAGGAGTCTTCAAAACCTTTCTATCCTTCAAAATATTTCTAGATGCTTATGATTATAGAAATAAAAGAGAAATTAAAAAAAAGAGGTGTTTTGAGCCAAATTTCACAGGTTCGAAAGTTTGACTCTAAGATGGATCCTTTGTAGCAAAAAAGCAAGATCTTGACCTTCTGGGATCTATAAATAAAGTAATATAGTTTGAAAAAGTAAAAGCATATGAAAATTTCACTGTAGATGGTTGTAAATGACATCAAAAGGTGCAATAATGGTGCATGAAGTTACAAACATGGGAGGGAGGAAATTCCTATAAACTAAAAGGTTCAGTAGAGCGTTAAAATGTGTAACAAAGTACTATAAAGAGCACAGAGCATGTTTTGGAAAGTAGAGTGGTTCAAAAAAGATGATCCTCCCTTCGTTAGTATATTGGGACACTATTTATATGGAACATGGCTAGTTTCTTTTTTTTTTTTGAAAAACTATTCAAGAAAATTAGCCCTTAGAAAAATGGACATATGTCCTAGTAAAATAAAAATAAAGTTAAAAAAAGGAAACATTATAATTGTGAGGTAATTTCTCATCATGTGTGTAGCACATGATTTTGCTTCAATTATATTGGTCAACAATTGTGATTTTTATGTCAATCCAGCCATTTCTTTGATTTCAATATCAACATAGTCGAATTTGTACCAAAAATGGATGGGTAATAGAGGTCTCCTAGTTTGGTTTGATTGCTAAAATTTTGACATATTAGAAACATTGGTTGAACATAAACATAGAGCCAAACTATGCCTTCATGACCTTGGTTTAGGTGATCAACTAACTCATGAAATCAAAAGACATACCAAAAAGGCTTTGGTGTAATTCCCTAACCAAAATTATGACTTTTGAGTTGCTCCATGACATATGGAAGAACTAACTGACAAATGTGCATGTTCTCCAACATGCAATACTAATAGCTACATTACGGGTAATGAAGGCTATTCTTTTACGCCTTCCTGAGGTGCCATTTATGAAAGTAACCACCTCTTTCTCTACCTTTTAATATTGCTTTGAATCTTCAAATTTCATTTTTTTTATCCTTTCTTGGATTCTTTAGTTTTCTTTTAAGCTCTTTTACTATGCGTGCTTACTTCGTCTCCATCAATCTTCAGTAATTTCAAAACATCATAGAATCATGGCCACTACTCCCAGTTCATCTTCTTAAGCATTTAGAGCTACTAAAGTTCTAGATCCTCATTGAAAAACACTTGTAATTCTCTAATTCAAGGTGTTCATCCCCTCCACTGAATTTGACATTGATAAAAATGAAATGTTAATTTACTTAGGCCTTCTTTCTATTGGAAATCTAGGCATAGATTTTTTATTTTTGTATAAACCTTTATTATTATCTAAGTCTATTCCTATCATCCCATGGATGACTAAAAATTGTTAGGGTCTTTTGGAATTTTCCAAGTCCTTGTACAACATATTTGAATTGGTAAGACCAAGTTCAATATGATAAAGAACATTTCAAGAAAGAAATAGGTATTTTTTTATATAATTTAGCTATCTCAATTTTCTTTAAGATGCATTCCTCCATTAAATGGGACTGCCTTATGTTTTTAGTCTCCTTCTACAAACAAACTTCATGTTTGCAATGACATGATTGGACCTTCATCTTTTAACATCCCCACTATAACTAGCCTAAAGCCAAATGGTAAAACCATCTTACCTTTACTCTCAACATCAACCAAAAACTTTTGACAACTTGTTCTCGTTTTAACCAAAAACTCCACTTATTTGACCTTTCTAATAACATTCCAAAGGTGACCTTTCTATTTTACTAGCTTTGGAAACATCTCTTTTGTGTTTCACTTTAAAGATAGCTTTTTCATTTTTGCCCTTGACTATTTTATTACATGAAGGTCGACATCTGGCTTTGGGCCATTATGTGTTGGCTAATCTTTTTGAAAACATTAATTTAGTTGTTGACCATCTAAGGGATCATGAATCCAACTCCAATTTAGAAGGGCCTTTTTCGATTTTACATTCATGGTTAACTATAGCTTTATAAGAAAATTTTAACTTTTTGAAAAATTTTGACCTAAAGTTCAAAACTTTGCCATTTGGCCAAAAACTTTTGCATGTTTCATTAAAATGAAGAACTTGATTCGACATCTCCTAAAGAACTTTTTGATCATCTCTTTTCAATTTTGTACTCTTTTAATGATGACCGCTCCTTACAACATTAATCTATATTTTCTTCTTAATCTTATGGCATATCTTGATTTACTTCTAATCCAGGCCTATTTAATCCTTAGAGTGTTGAAATTTGGTTAAAATTTTTATGTCCTTACTACCTTCTTATTGATTTTCCTTAAGATTCATCCTTAGTGGTTGAACTCTTTTTACCAAACACCCTGGCCCATCAACATGGTCTCATACAAGGATGTCCAGTCATTCTTCTAGTAAAATAGTTCCAAGGAAAAACTTTGAGGCCCTTTGAATGATTGTAAGTTGAGGACTCTAATGTTAGCATGCAAACATAGTTTAAGCTACACAATTTCCCTTTATTTCATGTATATCCAATGATGTTCTTAGAGTAATGCTAATCTAAGATTCATTCATATTTTGACACACCTATCTCTAACATGCTTTCTCATGTGATTATGTAGATGACAAAGACTTGAACAAAAATTGTGGATATGCACATTTAAAGTTGAATATGACCATAAGCATTTAAAGTATATAGTTATTATGGTCGATGAAACCCTTAAGGATGCTTATTATGAAGGTCACCATCGATCTTGGTGGAAAGTTTGTAATAAAAATCCTTTAGTAAAGATAGACATGATACCTTTTAAATTGAAACCAATCCCTTTACCTAATGTTCCCTTTAGCTTGGCCAAACTTATCATCCCAAATCTTGTCCTTGGCATTATTGTTGCCCATCATTTCCTGTATCCTTTTGACATTAGGCAATTACCAATAGCCTTTGTGGTGAATCCCTTAGGTAATTTACTTGATATTTTATATTCTATCTTGACTTACACCTACTAACTTTTTTTTCAACTATTTTTAGATGTTGTAGTGCCCATTAAGATTCTTAGCATAACTTATGGAGACAATGTGGTGGAAGCTATAGCTGAGGAAGTGCAATGAAAACATGATGAAATAGTTGCTATATTTTCGAATGATGAACTGCTAGTGTCAAAAAGGAAAAGAAAACATTAGAAGAAAACCTAATCCAGATTAGCCAACAACCAAGTTGTTTAAAAAGAAGCAATAACCAAAGAAAAGGCTAAAAAGCCCCCTAAGAAGAAAAGGATCATCAAGTTGAAAGGGACTAGTAGTACAGTTTCTTAATGTACCATGTCTAAAATAGTTAACCAACTTTGTAGCTAGTTTTTTCAACTACTCAAGGTACAACTTACTTGAGGGTATTCCCGACTAATTTCATTCCTCAAACCCTTTACCACTTTGGAAACTAGCATTATTTTTATAGGATTGAAATCTAATTGACACTATATCTCATTTAGAGCCAATCATAGTAGAACCTACTTCCTTTACCATCTTAGAAATCTTAACCCAAAACTTTGCTTGTCTTTAGATCAAATATTTACTTGTTTTAATATTACCTCTTCTATTTATGCATTTCTATGTTAACACTTATTCTCCTTGATATATCCTTTCATGATTGGCAAACATCCATTCTAGATGCTAAGCTATCTATACTAGAAACTATAAACGTCAATCAATAAACATCAATCTTACATGGTCTCATTGTGGCCGAAGAAGAAACACATTCTAAATAGTGTGCCATTTCATCAAAGTAGGTCATCGACAATCTTGATTATACACTTTTACTTAAATCTCCTTATTAAGAAGTTGAAGTATTAAATGTTGAAAACACTTAATAATTTAATGAGGTAGGCAAAGCAATAGCGCCTTTCAAGTTTTTGCTATTAAAGGAAGATAAGACCTTTTTGACATCTATTTCCATTGAGACCAAGACAAATGACCCTATCCCCACTCCTGAAGTAAATAATGATAGACAAAATTAAGTAAAGCAAGTCATCTAGGCCTTAAAATTGTTAAAAAAAATGATTTGGAGGTTGCTATTTCAGATAATCTATAGCTTAATGCTCTCTAATCTTCACTTCAAATTTTGCTAAGCATATTTGAAACTGAATTGAAGCTGTTAGCCTAGGTTATCCTAACTACATATTTTTCTTGGTTTTGATATTGAAAAACAATTTTGGTTTACACCACAACCTAACAACATGAGTTTGAGTGTTTATTTGTTTTGCAAGATTCAGAGTTACTCAAAGTTCATCAAAAGATCTACATTAGTACTAAGTCTTTTATCTGATTTCATAGGATCTTTTGTAAGTAAATCCTAAAACAAGTTAATCCAATTACATTTTATAAAATAACTTGATTTGAGATAGCAATAATCATTTTTAAATGAGTATTTGATAAAAGATTTTCAAATAAACACTTCATATGTTCTTTCACAAGTAAAACTTTTATCAAAACTAATTTTGGCTACTCAAATCGATTTATCAATCGATTCATGTAGGAAAACTTGTGAAATCAACTAGAACCTATTCACCAATCAATTCATGAAGAAAATGTTTTGAAAATTTTCTTACCAAAAGTTTGGAATTTTCTTTGAATCAATTGACCAATCGATTCAACATCCAATCTCAAAACACTCTGATTCAATTCATCAATCAATTTGTTGATAAATTTTCACATAAGCTTAATTGAGTCATAAATTGATTAGTTCAGTGTCAACCTAATTATTATTTAACATCGACCAAATAAAGTAAAGCTCTCGCTGACTGGCAACCCCATCACTTTCGGCTCTTCCAAAAACGGTGTGTACAAGCACACGTTGAATATATCTAAAGCAGGGGTTACAAATCACCAAGGCTTTTGACTGGGATGCCCTATACTGTTCTCCAGTTACGATTGAATTCCAAAAAATATTTGATAAAAAGGTAGAGGGAACAGCTCTAGGGCCCCCAGAAGGCAATTCAAACAAATTATTAAATTGGGCCAATGTTAAATCATAATCAGTGTCAAATAATCTGAAG